>JACXGI010002174.1:9806-77356 GCA_016801175.1 Esox masquinongy
AGCGATAACACCAAATTTAACACACCTGCTCCCCATTCACACCTGAGACCTTGTAACACTAACGAGTCACATGACACCGGGGAGGGAAAATGGCTAATTGGGCCCAATTTGGACATTTTCACTTAGGGGTGTACTCACTTTTGTTGCCAGCGGTTTAGACATTAATGGCTGTGTGTTGAGTTATTTTGAGGGGACAGCATATTTACACTGTTATACAAGCTGTACACTCACTACTTTACATTGTAGCAAAGTCTAATTTCTTCAGTGTTGTCACATGAAAAGATATAATCAAATATTTGCAAAAATGTGAGGGGTGTACTCACTTTTGTGAGATACTGTATTACTTTATTCACATTTATTTTCATGAAACAATGCATTGAAGCATCACTTTAAACTCCTCTAAAACCACCACAGCTAACCTAACAATAGGTCAAGCCGGGTTTCTTCCAGCCAAGCCCTGGACGCTGACAACGATTTAACATCCCGCGTCGGATCCTCGTGTCTTCCTGAGCTGCCAGAGGGGGCCAGAGGTGGCCAGAGGGGGCCAATGCTGGAACAAGGGTTAGCAGGCACCTTGCGGCTCCGTAGAGACAACAGGCCACACACAGGCCATGCAGAGCCATTACTATTGTGCCTGACTTCCTGTGATCCACTCAGTCTGAACAAAGAGAACTTCCTGTATACAAAAAGGAGATTACTCAACATGCTCAACAGGTTTCGCCTGATTACTGAGGAACACACACACACACATTATGCACAAGTGAATGGACACACATATTAAGCACGAGTGAACAAACGCATATACTAGCATGAATTCGTTTTGGGAGGATTTTGGAAAAATCCAAACAGTAATCCCATTCATTATCCTGTTTTCCCTAACCGTAAAACTAACCTTAACCCTAACCCTAAAACTAACCTTAACCATAATCCTAAATTTAATAATCCTTAACCCTTAACCATAACCCCCAAAACCCGTTTCCTTAACCCCAAAACCCTAACTTCAACCCTGAACCTAACCATAACCTCTAACACAAGAATTCCAAACCTGACCCTAATTGTAACTTCACCTAAACCTAAAAACCCCTCAGGTGAAATTTAGCCTTTTTTCTCATGTGTTTCAACGTCGCTTGTAGGAGGCCGGACACAAGCGCAGGGAGAACGGAGAAATTTTATTAAAGAATTAAGAGATACCATGAAACATCAACTGCAACATGGATACAGGAAAAACATTACGTGTGTACAAAACCAAAATAATTACCTACAAGACACAAGAGGGAAGAAGGACCTTAAATAGGGACAGTGATCACGAACACAGGTGATGCATTAATGACAAATGGTTGTCCATGCTCCAAATGAGGGAGAGAGTCCGTTGGATCACACTGACACTGCAGGCCTGGCGTGCCTGGACGTGATATACGTAGCGTTGCAAAAAGTTCCCTGTAAGGTAGAATGTAAATGTGTGAAATGAAAATCTGACAGGATGTCCTTTTCTTTAACTCCCACTGTTCTCACGGTGCATTATGAAACGAGATGTAGTTTGTATTTTACGCGATTCCCCTTGTTTCCTCGGAGCGACGTCCGTTTCAATGAAAATAAGAAATTATATTTTCCCCCTCGTGGATCTGTTGTGGTTGTTAGCTTAGGACTGTGTGACTCAGTGACAGCTGAATAACACTGGAGGTTTATGAGAACGGGCAAACCATAACAGCTGTCCTTCAGATCGATGAATAACTTTTTCTCTGTTTCCTCTGGTGTTGCCAAAGTTTGAACTCATGCATCAGAAATGAGAAGCGTTGGGAAGTTGAGCAATGATTCAATGCTTCACTCACTTCTGTTCCCATAAATCTAAATTTCATCTAGCAATAATTGAGAAAGCGAATGAGGTGTGTCACTCTGCGTAATTTAATGCTCCCCCGATATTCAAAAGAGTTAAATCTTTCAGTATGTATCTGATCCACAGCTCAGTAGAAAGAGGAGACCAATGTTTTGCCTGCTCCTCTATCCTCATTCTTGCCTCTTCTGTTGTTAATCAAGAGAGAAAGAGGAGTAGGTAGGCCAACATTCATCCCACTGTCCCAGCAGTCTCACAGCTTCGTCCATTTTCAACTTTCACTCTCAACTTTCAGGTCTTGGCTTCTTTTCAACGTGCTATGCACTAGATTATCACAAAGCCTCTTTTTTCTTTTACTTTCTTTTCCAAGTACAATAGCAGCATTTTGACATTGTCTTGCCTGAGTATCGACATTTCTGCTCCTATTTGTTTTTTCGCCCATTGTATTCTTCCATAGTGAGAACGTTCTCCATTGTAAATAGGAAAAAAAGAGCCAGTTTGTTTCAGAGGGAAGCATAATGTCAATATTTGTACTGGCGGGAGTCATTAATTCTAATGTGTCGTATCCAAAATGCCACCTTGATTCATACATAGCACACCATTTTCTTTTACCAGAGCTAGTCAAAAGCAGAGCACTATGTAGGGAATAGGGTGCCATTTCAAACTCTGATATGAGACTTGGGAAATTTTTAACAGTAAGAAACTGGTTCGGTGGAAAAAGGAATGTTCCGCTCTCACACAACCAAGCCTTGTGACGCAAAGACACAGGTCAGGGCTTGAGGTCTGAGAGCAACGTGACATGTGGTACTTTAGTCCTGCCACAACTCATCCCGCGTGACCTCTGTGACCTGCTGACCTCTGTGGTCATCCTGATACCGGTTCTATGAAGCTCTTGACCTCCGTGATTAGTTTAATGAACCACTCATCCCTCACTGTGAATACCCCTGCTCTTCTTTGACCAGCTTGTGCTCCAATACTGTGGCAACGCCCTGAAATATATGATTCTATAATTTGTTTGTTTTTAAAATATAGAATTCTCTTGTCTGACTGTGAGAAGACACCCCGGAGTTCTCTAAGTGAGAATACTTTACAGAGATAGTATTTCAGAGCTAGCTAGCGGTTGATGTAACTGGAAGAATCAGCTATGTTTATGTTTATGATACGGTTTATGATACGGTGCAGAAGGCATGTGTCAAGATTTCTCAGCATTGAAACATTGCCTGTAATGTAACTTCAGGAAACTGACTGCTTTTAACTCAAACGAATGACAGGACAAACAAAAGGCTGACAGATTGGATACCTTGTGTGTAGAGCCTTGCCATGTGGAAAGTGGACAAGCTCACACTAACCAGACACTGCTACATGCATATTTTGCAGCGTGTTTCTCAGCCATTAAGAGGATGCTGCTGTCCAGTTTTAAATGTAAAACATATTTTCATTGTCAAGTGATTTAGCCAGACAGTTTTGGGTTGCTTTAACCACAGAATGGGAGGTGAATAGGTCGCCTTTCAACTTTTTTTTTATGTAAATTTGATTATATTATTTGTTTTGTCCTTTGCTGACGCCCCCTTCCATGCCAAAGCCATTCCATGTTCCATGTTAAAAATTCTGGCATGAAACACAACCGATGTGGTACTGGCTTTCCAGATTCCTGATCTTTCTGGGTCCACAAAACGTACCCAATGCTGGACTCCATCTTGGCATAGCGATAGCATCAGCTAGCATGACACCACGAACTATTGTCCTAGCCTCCAAAGATCCCCCCAGTCAAAACACAGTGACAAGCCGCTAGCTGCTCAAGTAGCAACATGCCCAACCATCCACTAAACTAACGTCCACAGTGACCAAAGAAAATTCAGACAAGAAATTGACTTGAATAAAAGAAAAGGAAAAGACTGTGTTGTTGTAGTTGGGTCTTACTCAGTGTGGTGCCATATGGCTCAGCTGGTAGAACAAGTCACTTGCAATACTAGGATTCTGGGTTCAAATCCCACAAGCCACCAGAAAGTTTATACATAAGTCTTGTCCTAATGCTCAAGGCATTTGTCAGCATTCATAACTTTGTTAAGCAACAAATAAAGAAAAGAAGACGAGAGCATAAACAAGAAAGAGGCATTATGAAGGGGCAGTTGTCATGTAAGCCAAAGCTATGCAAGAAGACCCTCACAGGAATTAAGACTCAAGCTTTGTAGCCAGATGTGACATTGTCAGAGCCTGTGAGGTTATTCTGGGAGGTGAGGGGTCAGAGGTCACTGCTGATGGAGACAGCGCACGTTCCTCTCTGTCTGTGACTTCAAACTCTGTTTCACCAGGTTCTGTCCTGGAGCTTTGTATGTTTGTGTCTGTATGTGTTTCACTTGCCAGATGAACATGTCCAGACATCATTCCACTCACTAACCACACTGACTCATTGTAATCATACAGGCGTCACGGTGACCGACCAGTTACAGGAGTCAGAATGACCCATCCAACATAGTCAACAACGGCATCGCACAGTGGTCTGAGTGGTCATGCATTATAACTGCATTCCCCCCCGAGGCAGCGAACTTTGCCTGGATTACCTCAACATCAACAAAGGAAAATGTGCTAATGTCGAGATGACATGCATTAGTCATTTTAGTGTACAAACAAGTGAAAGGACATTTCTCTAACCCGGGGCTGTGACATCATTATGGCACTATAAATACTAAATCCGTGCCAGAATTTCTCTTTGTGTATTGATGAAGATTCAGATGGGCTTTACTGTCTCAACATTGGTCCATGTTTGGTTTGGCTTTAGAATTTGGCATATGCCATATAGTGTGACGCATAGAAGCTTAAATCTGGGTTTGCTTTTTTGGTTGCAAAACAATAGCCCTGTTTTAGTTTAAAGAGGACCAGTCTACTTAGAGGATCAGTCTACAAAGAGGACCAGTCTACGTAGAGGACCAGTCTACGTAGAGGACCAGTCTATGTAGAGGACCAGACTAAGTAGAGGACCAGACTAAGTAGAGGACCAATCTACAAAGAGGACCAGCTTATCTAGAGGACCAGTCTACAAAGAGGCCCAGTCTACAAAGAGGACCAGTATGTGTAGAGGCCCAGTCTACGTGGACGACCAGTCTTTGTAGAGGACCAGTCTACAGGCTGCCCACTACGTATGAAGCAGCAAAGTGTTTCCTTATAAACTTTACTGACCAAAGTCCAGAGTCATACAGCTTCAAAACTCCGTTCCCTCGGTATCTCTGACACACACCCTTATTTCACAGTGTCAGCAGCACCAAAAACAGAGCAAGGAACTACATGGTACCAAGCCTGTTATTGCAATGGTGAATACGTGGTGAGCTAAGCCACACAGATCTATAAACACTGTCTGTCTTGTAGATATGGGGAGCAATTGAAAGCTGTTTGGCAAGGCAAAGCATACTCTGAATAATTGTAACTCTGAAGACATTCGTGTCAAATGCTGGTAACGGTGGCTTGACACTTCTACTCCGACATGGGTTCAAACACCGAAAGGTCACTTCCATGCCATGGGCATTCATATGACTTTACAGGCAGCAGACGGTTGGTGTTGCGAGGCCACAGAGCAATGATCTAGTGGTGGGGCCCATTCAAAGGGCAGACACCCAAGGGAGAGATGAATACCCGTTACTGTGAGCAGCCGGGGGAGAGGGCACAGGGAGGCCGGCCGTGCCAGCAGGGATACAGTCATGGGGGAAGAAGGCACAATGTGCTGCTTGTGTGAAGAGCCTTGGGAGGCGTGGGACTCAACCCTGGGGCTTTTCTCATCGCCTCAAAGCCACCTCAACGTGCCCTTCCTGCCGCTTCTCATCATCCCTCATCAGTCTATTACTGAGGTGGGGCAGAGGCAGGTTAAGTTAGAGGCAGGCGAAGATACGGTTAAAGGCGGGGGTGAGGTAGTTAGATGCAGTGGGAGGAAGAGATAGAGGTAGAGGGAGATTTTTGTTAGAGCCAAGGGAGGTAGAGTTAGAGAGTCAGGGGTGGGGTAGAGTTAGAGAGTCAGGGGTGGGGCAGAGTTAGAGAGTCAGGGGTGGGGTAGAGTTAGAGAGTCAGGGTTGGGGTAGAGTTAGAGAGTCAGGGGTGGGGCAGAGTTAGAGAGTCAGGGTAAAAGTAGACTAAGGGCAGGGGGAGGTGGAGTTAGAGACGGGGGAGGTGGAGTTAGAGATGGGGGAGGTGATGTTTGAGGCCGGGAGAGGTGGTGTTAGAGGCAGTGGGAGGTGGAATTAGAGGCAGGGTGAGGTGGTGTTATAGGCAGTGGGAGGCGGTATTAGAGGCAGTGGGAGGTGGTGTTAAAGGCAGGGGGAAGGTGATGTTAGAGGCAGGGGGAAGGGGATGTTAGAGGCAGGGGGAAGGTGATGTTAGAGGTAGGGGGAAGGTGATGTTAGAGGCAGGGGGGATTCAGGGGAGAGACAGGGGAAGACGTAGGGCAACGTGGGTCCAACTTGGGCTACAAATGTTTCTTTCTCCTCATCCGGAGCCAAACACGCAGCCACTCCCACTTATACTGAGCCCTCCATACATCCACATAACTCACAAGACATTCACATAGCTGTGGCCTCACCAAAGCATTTCACACTCGTTACATGAAATGTGAGGGGCATCGACTGTAACAGCATGTTTGAGGATTACCAAAGTTGCATCATTGAGAAATGTGTGATTGCAATATACAAGGCAGACTTTTTAAGCAGAGCTTCAAGTGCAAAGTTTCTAGCAAGTAATAGTGTAAAAAGGCTTTGTCTGAGTGAACAAATCAAAATCCATTGTCTGACCATGCCGTGCAAGCACATTACAGTGGTAGGATCCTGTTGCGTTTCTTTGGCAGGAGAGGGAGTGTGTGAACTTGAGCTCTACACTAGTCAAGGAGGAAAAGGGTGGAAAGAAAAGCAGGAACAGAAGGAAAGGAGAGCAAGGAGCTGCACAGGAAATGGGGCGTGAGCTGGGTCAGAGTTCGAGATACAACTTCCAATTCCCGCCACATAGTCCCTATGCTGCTACATAAAAGTGTCGGTGAAACTCAGAGAAGAAGGAAGGGAGGGAAACAGAGACGGGGAGAGAAAGCGAAGGAGAGACAGAGATAGTAAGAGAGTGAGGGAGAGAGACGGAAAGAAGAGAGAGGATTCACTACGCTCTAAATAATCAAAACCCTAACAGATCCATGCAGGTCCAAATTAGGACTGTAACCACTAATTATCAAAATCCAATTTGTGTGGACATAAACTGCAGTGTTTTGTGTTGACGTAAACCCTTGTGTTTTGTGTTGATGTAAACCCCTGTGTTTTGTGTTGACGTAAACCCCTGTGTTTTGTGTTGATGTAAACTCCTGTGTTTTGTGTTGACGTAAACCCCTGTGTTTTGTGTTGACGTAAACCCCTGTGTTTTGTGTTGACGTAAACCCCTGTGTTTTGTGTTGATGTAAACTCCAGTGTTTTGTGTTGATGATGTAAACTCCTGGGTTTTGTGCTGATGATGTAAACTCTGGTGTTTTCTGTTTCCACTACAAGTGTGACCTTAAGGAATTAGATGAGCCTAGAGAAGGGCCTCCTAATTCAGCTGCTCTTGTGGCTCTATTCACAACCACAGACCCCACAGAGTCCCAGGACAGAAATAACAAACCAACCAAGTCACGAGAACACAGTGACACACTGGAAAGAATTAACTACAAAACAAAAAAAACTGTTAATGCCTTAAACATAGATTAGTGGCAGAATACCTGAAAATGAAGAAAAAGACTTGTGAGTGTGGTTTCTCGATACGTTATCATGAAAAGCCACCATAAGCAGCAACATTTGAAATCATGGCAGCAACATTTGTGACCCTTCACTATGAGAAAAAGGGCAACAAGAGGAGCATAATCAATATGATCATAACCAGTGTTCATTTATTTATCTGTTTTTTCATATCATGATTAGTTTTGCTATTGTACATATGTGTTCTTATAAAATTTAAAATTGCCTTTTCTGTGATGTTTACATAATATTTACTTAATAATTTTCAGTTTTAAATGTATCTTTGATTTCACTATTATTCAATATACATTGATTTTTTTCACTTGCTTTGGTAATGTAAACTAATGTTTCACATGACTTTAAAGCCCTTTAAACAGAGCATTTAAACTGAAACCAAGAGAAATAGAGAAGAGTGACGGAGAAAAGGAGACAGAAAGATGAAGAGATGGAGAAACATTGCTGTTTCTTTTGTACTGTATATGTTATTTCTTGTATTGTCAGGAGAGCCTGGAAACCAAGAGGATCCCTTAACTTCTCGAGGCATATGCTCTGACAACGTCCACTTAATAACGCAATTAATACGTGTCTCCACTTGCTACAATGAACACCTCTGGTTGGCAAGGAGGCACGTCCTTACATACAGTACAGTACTACAATATACAAAGTGCCCTGTCTGATTTGGCTTTGTTGTTGTCCAAGAGCTCTACAGCTAACTGCTCTGTCGGTGGAGGCCTGGCCTAAGAATAAAAATAGGCAATTTTTCCATTGGAGTGTCTGCACTCTGCTTCTAATTGGTGCTATTTTGGAACAGAGAAACAGAACAATGCGAGGAAGCGCTCGGCGGGGCAGAAAACTTGCATGGACTGTCCATCCAGCCAGCTGCTATCTCAACACACAAGCCCACCCTACAGTGTGTGTGTGTGTGCTTGTACAGTGTTAGTTAACATCTCAGTCCCAAAGAACATCCTCTGCTGTTATGGAGAAAGGTTAAGTGTGAATGGGTGGTGTGCAGTGTGATGATACTTAGAACAATGTGTTAGCGCTTGACAGGAAAAGGAAGACTGCGTCTGGTCATGTGACCCTCTGAGGCGCCATATTTCTGCCTGTCACCTACTCAATACTCTGCCTCAGAGATTCAAACTGCCTTTTATTATGTTTGGCAAATACTAGGCAGTTTCCTGAAAGAGAGCGATAGAGAGAGTGAGCGAGAAACAGAAAGAGAGACACATAATTTCCCACCGATCACAGACCCAGAAAGAATTTGAAGATAAAAATGGTTAAACTCCATATATGTCACGTGAAATGCCCCAAAGTGCAATTCACAGCAGCAGGATGCATAGTCTGTTTCCATCAGAAAAGGGCAACTTTGGAGCACAGACAACATTGTAAAAATAACCCTTTTATTAGCTTTTTAGATTTCACAGTTGTTCATAGTTTTACTATTTCCACAATGTTACAAAACACAAAGCTTAGAATAACGTGTAAAATGACTTCATCCTTTTGAAACTTTAGGGTGTAAAGTTGACTCAGGTTACTAGTAATCTTTCTGTCCATGCCCTTTGAATAGTTTTCACTTTGTCATTTATTATACCTTTCTCACTTTCCACTTGCTTCTGCAATGTAAACAAATGTGCCCCGTGCCAGGAAACCCATTGAAATTGAATTGAGCGAGAGAGAGAGAGAGACGCTTAGAGAGTGAGAAATGCAGAGAGAGAAAAACATAAACATAGAGGTGGTGGACATATGATTGACAGTGAGAGCTGCAAGGCAGTGTGAGCACAAGACGCTTCAAACCAAAAACAACAGAACACTATTTAACATTCTTCACCTCTGGAGTGAGACTTAGCCACAGTGTGGCTACCATGAGGTAGCTGAAGTGTGGCCAGCAGGAAAAAGATGAAGTTGGCCTTGGACAGATTATACAAACAAAGAGCCGACCAGGTGCAAAACCTTAATGTTGGCCAGGCAGTTAATCCTAAATGCGCCCAGGACGTTCTTAACACTCTTTGGAGTCATTGTATATAACCTAAGAGTTGGCATATAACCCCGGGCTCGGAGAGCTGGCTACTCACCATTGAAGAAGCTCTTGACCTTGAGGTATCCCACACTGAGCCGGAGCACGGACAACTTGTCCAGCCGCGCGCAGACATCCTCTGAGAAGGGCAGCAGGCTGGTCAACTTGTCCAGCTCACCGTTCAACCGATCCCTATGCCGCTTTGATGGGTTTGACTTGATGCCATCTGGAGGGGAGGGTTTGGGACTGGAAAAGTGAAAATTGGGTCTTTTTATTGCAATATCAAACATTCAGATTATGTCCTTGAAGTGGCAATACATGTTTCTATTGTAATAGTGGCATGATAGTGTTTCACAACATTTATTCACCAGAAAGTGTTTTGGGTGCCTGCTAAAGTGTGTCCTCAACTGATGCATGCAAAAGTATATCCCTCTCCTCCATCCATGTCACTAATAAGAAACATCATCTTCCTCTCCTCATCTACAAAAAATGGCAGACGTAACATGCCATACGTTTTTATAAATTGTACCATATGGTACGTTTAGTTAATATCTAATGTCACCTAACATAAGTGTCCCCAAATTACATATTCCAACAGCTACACCTGCAACCGGATTGGACTATGGCCAGTGAAATCTCTCTGTCATTTCCTGGTTGCTAAAGTTCTACAAAGTTCACTCAATTTTTGTTCAAGTGAAAAAACAAGCATGCAATAGTGTTGGGAATCATTTATAAAATATCTTTAAAATATCCCAAAATGTATCGTTTTGTACACTAACTTCACCTTGCTGGATTTGAGAGAGTTCATTTGAATGCAAATAACTGGTAATGAAGTCGGATCAAGTATTCAGTTTATGTAGGATTTTCTTGGTGCTATTGAGGTCATGATATCTCCCCCTTCTTATGTTGGATTGCTGTTGAAATTCTGGGAATTTTGAGACCAAAGAAGAAACTAAAGCTGTTGAAAAGCATACATAGGGGCCTCCTCAGGAAATTAAAAGTGATTCAGGTCCAAAATCTCCCCAGAACAATCGTCTTTTAGAGAGACGTCTCATTTCGGTGACCCTGGCCATTGCAACATCGGGGCTGTGCATTCAATTACCACCGGAGTACAGTATAACAATGTCTGCACTCACTAATGTAAATCACTCCAGATGAGTGTCCTAAATTAGTTAAATGTAAATGTTAGTTTGGAAAATGGCACCATGCCTAGGTACAGTATATAGCTATACATGTGGTTTACTAGTGTGAATAGGGGTGCCATTTTCAACCAGACACCCAATCCCCTTTGATAGTTGAAGGGTAACTGAGGCAGATGTGAACCAGCCCATTGGTGAAGCATGATGTCATGCTGATTCCTTATTCCTGTGTGTCTCCCAGTTGCTTCTCTCACCAAGTACCTTTGGGTCAGAGCTACTGCACTCTGGCATATTCCTAGAAATGTACTTAAATCTCTTTGTGAACTGTCAAACAGCATAATTAATCCATTATAATGTTCATCGAACTTCAAAAGGTCTTAAGTCAAAGAGCTTATATTAAGCTTTGCTGGTCAAAGTTGTTGAAGGACTTTGCTAAGTACGGCAACATTAGCTTTGCATGTCAACTATACTATACATCATAGCCATCTATTCCCCCAAAAAATGTCTGAATTTATTTTTATTGAATCAATTTGCATAAACAGATAAAAATGAATAGTGTTCTTTTTCAATAATTTAAGTAAAGATTAATGACCTCATTGTCTACAACTAGAAGTCCTTTAGAAGGAACACACTCTCAACCTCAGATCTTCCTGGTAAAAGATTTCAGGGAACGTTGTCATGAAAAACCAAAGCATTGTTGTCAAATGTAGGGCTGTTGTAACCCAACACCATATTTTCTCCACCAAGGGTTTACCTAAAGGGAATTCAATGGTAACAGAAGCCAGGGGTTTGGGAACAAATTAAACAAGTGAAAGTGATGACATCAAAAACATGCCTTGGGGACAATAGAATCTTCAAGTGTCACATCTCCACCAAACATTGATTCTGACTCCATCTTGGATTCCATATTAAGAAAAACAGACACGCTTGCATTACTTGAGTGCAAGCAAGACAACATTTCCCATCTCTAAACAATAAATTATGAATGCTTTCGTCATGCTATGGGATGACTGAGTACGGATCTATAATGCAGTCTTAATCCATTCTTAATCATTGTCACTGCAAAGACCATAATTTACATTTCAGGGGATAGATGTGCAGACATATATAGACACATGTTAGAGTCTTGAAGCATTTAGACTTATATCAGTGTTTCTTCTTACTATGGGTCTGGTCCCAAAGAAAGCCCTGGGCATTTTGGAGGTGGTTTGAGAGTTGAGAATAATCACACTACATGCCTCTCACTGCAAGATTTGGGTCAAACAAGTAAGGTCAATTTCTCATTTGAGTCTCAAGCTAAAACCAGTTATGAACCCCTGTCTTGCATAACAGCATGGCTGTCTTTTCTAATCAGTTATGAAATAAATGGAAAACTGCTCCGGTCACACTGACCCAGAACTAGATAATGTGACATGAGTATTATAATTGACATATGATACGAAAGGCTTTTGACAACCTCTTTCTCAGTGAATCTCACTGTGCACTTCCGGAAACAGTGGGGCCCAGGATGGGGTTCAAATATTACTTGTTATCTATGAAATACTTCACCCTGAACGAAGTGCCAATGGACAGGGAAGAATTCCATTGCCAAGCAAGCTCAATCAAATGCAGCTAAAGTCAACGTGTGCAAAAATTAATTGAACCCGGGTCTTTTAAGGACATTCTCACCCCGATAACCTGCTATAGAACTCTATGAGCATCTGTCTCTGATCTAGCTCAGCAAAACAAAGCTGGAAAAAAGTCAGATGGCTCAACCTGCTGAATTCTTTTTGCCCACCTCGCTGGCTCTCTCACCATTACTCATATGTCACATTCCTCAACAATGGATGTGTTATCTATTCTGGCAGAGTATTGCCTTCTCGTTGCGAGACTGTTTTCCCATAGTCCCATACAAAGGTACTTTGTCAGACTCGGTGTCAGAACAGCGCCTGAATAAGAGTCTGTTTCAGGTCTGAAATAATAAGTAAATCAAAGCTGTCTAACATTCTTTCCAAGCTGTTTTGCTAAAGAAACAAAATACAAGAAAAATATAGTGTAAATTTTTTCCAAAACAGTTAGGAATCTGTCTGTAAAGTTCTGTGTGAAGGTAATAGTTCCAGCTGGGAATGCTAGTCAGTAGAGCTTCAAAAGATAGCCGTACAGAACGCATGACCCTCCATGGTCATCACCATCAAAGCTATAATCATCCATTGATGTCCTTGCTGCCAAAAATATCCCTGTCACTTCAAGTCACTGTGGCAATTGTTCTCTTAATGAACTTCTGGTGAGCTCTACGACTATTAATGTAACCATGTGACCTTGCCGACCAATGGGAGGCCAGATGTGGACTGGTGGTCTTGGTTCTGGTGAGACTGGAGAGCCAGGGCTCTATGTACATTTGCCTGTCTGTCTGCATTCAAATTGTTTGTCTACCTGCTTTGCTGGTTCCCTGTCTGTCTGTTTTTCTGCCTGTTTGTTTGTCTGTCTGTCTGACTGCTTGTCAGTATTTTCTGTCTGCCTGTCTGTGGGTCTGCTTGTCTACCTGATCTTCTGTCTTTCTGTGTCGGTCTGTTTTTCTTTCCTTCTGTCTATCCGTGACTCTTTCTGCAAGTCTGAGATGAAGTGAAATAGGAATAGGGCTCCATTAGTGACAGCCTACTCCTGCTCTGCACATAGCAGCCACACAATGATAGACTTGTGGAGGTGAAAAAAGCTCACTATACAGTATACACTATACTGTAGTCATTGTCTACTCCTTGGTAATGGAACAAATGTTATCCTATGTAACAAACATACTTTGGATTACAGGATCATATGTAGGTAAGAATGAAATATACTCATTATAATATACAGTAATTACATGTTTTTAACTTACACATTTTTCTTTCAACCAGAATTACCAAAACTGTTTCAATTCATTAAAACTTTTAAATAACATAATTTCTTCTTCCGAAAATAGGGGTTTTCTATTGCGTGACTTTGCGTGACTTAGAAATATGTTATTTTGCAGAGGAAAAAAAAGACAGAAATACAAAAAAGTGTGTTCTCGTAATTAGGCAAAAAAAGCAGGACTATCAGATTACAAAACTTCGGGCCAGTTTCCCCCGCCCCCTCCCTCCTGTAAGCATCGCGTGAGAGCGCAGCCAACTTTAAATTTGATTATGACTAATGCAAGACTACTATGTATTTCCATGCCAGACCATAACTTTACACCAAAACTCAATCTTAAGGCAACCCTAACGACTTGAGTACGAACTTATAGTACGCTACCTAGGCAAATAACGAGAGCAAAGAGATTGTTAAGATAAAAACTAAACAGAAAACGGCTTACAATCGGATAAATCAGTTTGGCATCGTTACGTGCAGAGTCACCGCAGATACTCAAGGCGACATCCGAATAACTATCATAATTAATTAGTAAATATTATCAATAGAAAATTATGAATTAGAGTGGTAAACATAACACATGTTATGTGTGTAACATAAAAAAAATACAGGGATGCAAATATCCATAACGTCCTAACAAAATGTAGCCGAGTTAACTTTAGCTAGACAAAAGGTGGAAAACATGCACATCGATCTTGCGCAACTGGAAGCGCAAAATAGCCCTAACGATAAGCTTCACGGCAAGTTTATTATCCATGATAGTTAAATAACTTTGCAAGTAGAGTAAACATTTTGTTTATAAATGTATGCCTTTATAAATTGTAATATACAATGATTGACATGTAAGTCAACGTAAACATTCTTTTAGATATAGTAGCCGTGTATTTGAACTTGAAATTGAGAGTTGCTTACATTTTCTGAACGGGCTTCTTCCGTTTCTTAGCAGCGTACAGCGCCGTACCCCCCAACATTATGTAGGATATCTTTCAATAAGAAAGTATATAATAAAACTATCCTTTACGGTGCTTATTTTTGCAAGCAAGTTTCGAAGAAACTACACATCAAGCTCAGTATAATGTAAATATCCACAAGGAGTCCGCCAGCGTAAAGAACTCATACGTCAAAGCTTCAAATATGGGCAAAAACGATTCCTCTTGGTAGACCTGACGGATAAATCCAAAATATTGTTTTTATATCAAAGTTTTGGGAAACGCTAGAAATGGCGTGCGTGATCTGAACAAATGTTACTCCTTCATTTTTTTTCAGCTGTCATTCTGTACTGCCTCCAAATACGCTCCGCCAGTTGCACGAACTCAATGGCCGTTTTTCCTGCTACTCAAATCAATCCATGGCGCTGGTTCACTGTAAGCTCGAGTAGCAGGTAGGCCTTCAGTGGGGCGGCTCGCTATTGGTGCAAAGTGCTTTCAGGAAATATTATACAAACGGAGAGAGAGAGAGAGAGAGAGAGAGAGAGAGAGAGAGAGAGATGATAAACAATATAAACATACTACAACTACTCTAAGCTCTGGGATGACAGGATATGAACAATTAGAGTTAGTTGTATTTTTATATAAAGTACTAGGAAAATGCATGCACGTGTCGCAATTGATTCTTGAATAGTATGATATACCCAATGAAATGCCCAATGGGCTTCTTAGCGCACCAAAACCTCCCATTTAAGTTTGTTTTGTTCTGCTGATTAAATGATTGATGTTATAACATAGAATGTATAGTCTTGAAACAAGGTTTCACTAGGATTTTAATCTCTTGGATGATCAGTCCTTGAATTAACAGCTCTGTCTATGAAAGTGGGTACATCATGTTAGCCCTATTCTTCAACTGTATCAATAGATTTTACTCAGTAACAAAAAATTCCAGAGACAACTGGAAAAAGGCAACAAGATCAACCTGTCGGTTTTAGTTTCAGACTCACAGGAATATGACATCAACCAGATGAAAAGGCATAATTACTGTGCCATTAAAATAAAGTCGCTTGAAAGTTGCTCTGGATAAGAGCGTCTGCTAAATGATTAAAATGTAAATGTAAACAAAAACATTTTTTTTTACCCGGTAGGATTACTAAAATGACATTAAAGCAACGAACCTGAGTGCAATTAGTGTTAGCCGTCTTGCTCAGGGACAGAACAACAGGGTTTTTTCACTTTTTTGGCTCCGGGATTTGAACCAGCGATGTTTGACCACTTGGTTGAACACTATAGGCTAACCTGCTGTCCACGTGCACATAAGGCAACACCGACTTGGGATGACACCAAGACACAAGTAAATGTCTACAACCATGAAATGCCCGGGGGTTCAGGGCTGAACCATCACCCTATACACAGATGTTCCACAGAGACTCAACCACTCCACTGAGAAACTGACCAACAGAACAGAACCAAACATGATGTAAACAAACACAATAGGAATTAATGGAACAGATTGTCATTAGATTGTCACGGATGTGTTACTAATCTTTTGGCCTGGTCAAGGTTGCCGGCGTTAGCCGACACATTGGGTCTGTTCTGTAGCACCACTGGGGTTATGGTAGTGTTGACACTCCGGTCTGTGATTGGATTGGCGGGGTTGCTGTGGCCTTGCTTCCTGGCGGGGTGTGGAAAAACACACAGGACCCTGACTGACCGTGTACCACGAAACATAAGGCCCGAACGAGCTGCTGCGTACAGTAGATATTGAAAGAGTGTCAGGTAAAACAAACAGTCACAGAAAGGACAGGGAAGAGCACAGAATGGATGACGGCTTTGACCAGGCTGAAACACCACATAATGGATGACGGCTTTGACCGCGCTGGCAGAGAGAGGCAATATGTAAAGTAAATTTACTCAACACTCCACTAAGTAGAGCCCGTGCAACAACAGGCCTTGGATTTCTTTGAAAGAGTGGGAGTACAATCTGTAGCGTTCAAGACTGTTAAATAGCTAATCATTCACTTTTTCTCGCTGTCACCAAACAGAGGATTGGGGTTGAAAAGGTTTGTCTGTCCTCAGTCAATTTGACTAATCAGTTGAACACAGTGTATTTCGACATTATTGATTCAGCTGCATTATTCTGGCTATGATATAGTGTTTGAACAGATTTCATAACTACTGTTTATGCACCAATCATATGAACAATGTGTTGCCCAATTGTCTATTAAAGCAACATAATAATGTGGTTTGCAGTATAATGAAAATAAAAACAATCATTTTATTGTAGCACTAAAGCTTGATTGAATAAAAATGGTGACCAATATATATTGAGAAATACAGTGATGAGACTTGGGGCCTACATTGAGTGCAGTCCTAGAATATGTTATTTTGTGCCAGTCAGATTTTTCCCTAAAAACTCAACAACTATTTTCCCTTCATTTATGAAAAAAACACTTACCCGAAATCCTTTGAAATAGCTGCCTGGTAATTTAACAAAGCGACTTTTGGAAATCACTGTCAAATAATTGGAGAAACATTTCTGCATTAGTGAAGAAAAATCTACAAGTGGCAAAACCTATCTTGTTACTATAGAGCCTCTGTTGTTGGTTCTTATAAACAAACCAGTTACAAGTTAGAAGCTATGTCTGATATGTCACCATCTGGCTCTATAAAATTACTTTTACGATTGTATCCTGTTAAATCAAGGTTTGACTTGAAATATAAAAAATCTGGCAGGATAGCATACAGGAAACCAATGCAGAGATCTTACGTTTCCTTAGTTACACTGCAATTATGTAGATTGCAGGGGGATTGTAAATTGTATGAATTAAAATGAAGAAACTACTGTTTGTAGTAAATACATTTGTAAAAAAACAATTTAAAGCAAAATGCATGATTGTCCTAATCATTTGAGATCAGAAATTCTGCTGTAATCATAATTTGATTCATAACAAAGTTTTTGAAATAGCTGTAGTTTATTATAAATTAAATAAGACTTTCACATCAGTGTACGCAACCAAATTAAACAGCTACATGGAAATCAACAAAAAGCAAGACAATTACACTCTTTGAAAAAGCCAATTAAAGAATTGCACTTCATTCAAAGTTATAAAAAACAGAGACGTTTGCAAGTATGGTAGGGACAAGTAAAACTGGTTTGCTTCCATTTCTACCCAGCCAATAACAGATTGGCACCAGTCTTTAACAAGGCAAGCAGGGGGGATTTTAATTCACTAGCAAATCTGTTTAGAAATACTCTAAATTATTTTGTATATTGTGCTTCTTCTGGGTACAATTTACTCCTAGAACTTCAGGAACTGGAATAAGACATTTTAATTCTTCTTAATTTAATATGCATCTAGCAATGCACCTGAATCCAATATTTCATGACTTCAAAAAACTCCCTAGCCAAGCGTTCAGGTCTTATCAGATCAGGACCATATCTGAAAATGTGTTAATAAAGGCAAAATCATGCCTCGGGAATTAAGTATTTCTTGACATAAAGAATAGCCCGAGGCTTTCAGTAGAACAACATGGCGTGGAATATCACCACCTACTGGTAGAAAAACAAGTCAAGAAATCATCAGAGGGAGCCTTTCATCCGACACAACACTCAGCAGCTTAAATGTATGATTGAAAATTAACCACTTCCTGGTCTATAAGCTTGGGTAATGGCTCTTCCTGGTCTATAAGCTTGGGTAATGGCTATCTCCCAGGTGAAGTTGTTTCATCTCTCTATGCACTCATCATTATCATCATGGCCTTCGTCATGTGTCGACGTATATCTATCAAAGACATTTTGATTAAATGCCTAGAGGACGTCATAGCTGAGGTGATGTAAATCATGAGGTACTGCACCCTCTCTGTTCTCAGGACAGATTTGGCTATGTTCCTCTCAACATGAAAAGCAGTAGTCGGGTGACATGACGAAAAGGAAGGACACACTATTTGCACCTTAAAGTGCAAACCGTCAACTGCATTCATCTGTCAACTGCATTCATCCGTCAACTGCAGACACCCAGATATCAAAGGAGAAGTGGTCTATCTCGTGGGCCAACGTACTGTACTACACACACACACACACACACACACACATGCACTCGCGTACACATAATTGAGGACAGATGTTGGCGTAGTCAACGAAAAGTGTGTGTGTGTACAAAATAGGGCGGAGGCAGTGGAGTCAGTCGGTCAGGTCATTGTGTAAACTTTACCTTATCGTCTAGTCATGGATTTTTCCATTGCAGCTTCTGAGAGCTCTCCCCCTCTCTTTCTCTTTCTTTCTCTCTCTCTTTCCCCATCTCTCAGCCCCGTCTCTCTCTTTGTTTCTTGCTCTCTCTCACTATCTCTCTTTCCCTTCCAATTAATCACCACCGGCCTTTCTTTGGGGAGACTTAACCCTTGTGGGCGTGTGGTTGGCCTTTTCCAAGACAAATTGGTCCCATTTCTCATCTTGTTTTTTACGATGAGAGATTATTAGCTGTATACATTTTAGAGCAGGCGAGGGGAATGAGTTATGTTCGCTGTCATAAACAGCACCGAGTGGGCTTTAGGACTGTAGTTCTGCCAGTACGTTCCTACTCAGGAAAGTATTTGTTTGTATTTAACTCTGAACTCGGCCTTCACTGTATGTAACCTTGCATCTTGACTTTCAACAGAATCTAAAGTCAAAGATTTTTTCAAACAGCTTGTGTGATGTACAGAACTGCCAAGTGACTGCGCCTGAAGTAACTGACAAGTTTCGAATAGGAAGGCCAGGCTGAGGCCATTTTTTCCAATAAACTGAATATGGAAGGACTCTACTTTGATCAACTCTCCTATGGGTTGATTGTAAGATCTGTGACAAGGAAATTGGCGCTAGGAGTTTATTTGGGATTCAGGGGACTTTTCTGTTGCCCAACCTAGTTGGCAATAACAGGCCATATAAACTGTTCACTCAGTACTGGTCTCTACCCTGTGGGTAAAATGGCAGGGCTTTTGGGGTTGAATGTAACTAAAATGTCTGATTGCAGCCACACTCCTGCCCAGCCCTCGTCTAATACAAGACCAGGTTTCTGTGAGTGTAAGAAAATAAAAGTTTTATAAACTGCTTTATGAATCTGGCCAGTCGGGATAATGCAGTGAAGCTCTGGCTCTTTAAGGTTCTTCTGTGGTTCACCCATGACCTTACACTATTGTAAAAGAGGGATGAAATAAAAATGACATTTACAATATTTTAACTTTATTTTAGCAGAATACCTGAGTTTATAACACAAAATTATATGGATTCCCAGCACCTTAAAAGGCATTGCTGTTAAACGTAAAATGATGAAATTACAGAGGAATGAATTGTTAACCAGAGATGTATAGCTTCATTATTTCATCCCTACACCAGGTTTACTGTATTTATTTAGGCACATAACTCATGTCAGTATCATTCACTGTCTGTTTTAATTTATGTGTGTTTAATAAAAAAAATGAAATAATAAAAATAAAAAATCTCCCACATCTTGATCCAGCTGCCGAGCTGAGCTGTGGAGTGAATTTTCATGTTGGATATCACGTCTGCCTGACTGGCACAACAAGGAGCACTAAGCTAATGTGATTTATTGCTAATAATGTAGGGTCTACAGGAATGCTCTTCTCTTATGTTCATACAGTTTAAAGTGTTTTCCATATCAGGGGTGGAATTTTGGTATTCAGAATCTGGTTGTCTCTTATAAATAATAGACTACTGTAAGTATAATCCACAACAGCGGTCTTCAAATACCCTGTTTCCTTTCCTTTGACAACCTGTGTTGCCCCTGGCGACCAGCAGACGGGGCTCTACATAGATGTCGGTGGGAGACCCTTATACTAGATAGGGAGATGTGTGTTTCAATAGCTCGGCCTGACAGGGAGGACTTGTGAAAAACAGAATCAACAAACACCCACGTGAACAAGACAGTTGTTTAGTGAGTGGGTGTTCGCAGTTGGCCAGTGTTATCTAAATAACATCAGATCGGCTTCGACGTAAAGTAACAGCAGGCCTGCCAGAGCCCTGCGCCTGACACCGACCCGTGTAACAAACAGGAAGTGGATCCATCGGTTTTAAAAGACCACGCAGGCCCAATCCTGGTTCCGCTACAGGGGCTGAGTGCCAGTGAAGTGTGAAGCTTAGCTGTGGAGCCCTGCTGTTTGTTTGTAATGCTGGCCACTAAAATAAAACGAAAGTATTGCTTTGTTTGCATAAGCCTAGTAATCAGCATGGCCAATCAGAAGTTGGAAAAGCCAGCTCAAATAAATACGTGTGAAGGAATTCTCCCTCAGACCCACCCACCGACAGGGAAGTTTCAAAGAGAGTGTGTGTTTGGGTGTTTTTACAATCTCCCTCTCACTATTTTAGGTTTCGGTTATGGGACTGGGCATCATGCATGTTAATGTAGAATGTGTTGGTAAACATACAGTATACAGTGTGTGTATCAACAGCACACATACACTATTTAGGTAGTAAATCTACCCAAACTCGGATCGAGCCCCACCTTGTATGAGTAATGTGCCGGCATTCTGTCTACGATTGATATCAGGTAACAATTGCGCATCAAAATGCCTATCATGAGAAAAATATGCCCATCTGTACGACTTAGCAGTAAATTACCCTGTACTCAATTGGTAATAGGGGAGCGTCGACGTACATAACCTGTCACGACCTTCCCACAGCGCGCCGCCACCCCCCCCCCCCGCACCGGCCTGCACAGGGTGGCTGCCGTATATATGTGTTGAGACAACAGCCGCGCCCGGTGTTAAGGCTCTTGCCTGTAACGGCCGAATCCAGGGGACATGCTTGGCTCCCTCCCTCCGGAACCACCGTGTTCGCACGCGAGGGTCCAAGGGGCCCGGTGCCCCAGCATTCTCAGGTGGTGACTTCAGGAGGAGACGTGAAGCCGGAGCCGGAGAACTGAGCGTCGGCCAGGCGTCTCTGGCCCGGTGGGACCCACCATCTACAGCCTCCTAGCCACAGTCTGTTATTCCTGGTGTTATTGAAGAGCGGGCCCTCCTTTGCTCTGGGCCGGGCTGGCTCCCACCACTCATCTGGAGTTAATTAAGACCCCGGTCGGTCGGCCGCTTTGGCTTCCTCAGCGCTGACATGAGGTATGGGCATAACAGGGCCTGTGCTGTACTCACGCAGACAAACATGACGGCTTCCCATGGACTCACTCCTCCCCTTGCACTGAATGAAAAATCCAACAGAGGACCTGACAGTTAACACTCGCCTCGGACAAGACAAAACAAATGAGAAACGTGTCAAACCAGCAGAGTATCAGGACGGTACGCAAAGGAATTAGCTAAAAAATAGGACTATTTTTTTTTTTATCCCAGCACATTTTCTTTGCGAGTTCATCACGATGATCATGAATGCATTTAAAACAATCAAAACGTGCAGTATTGTACAAGGCTAAATTGCCTTGTGCAACCATTCATACATAATTCCTGATAAAAAGTAAGAAAAATAAGCACATTCCTGTCTTCACTTTCCAATCCCATGTGTTCAATACAAAGGCTGCGATTATCACAAGTCTGCAGACTTTTCTTTAGCAAGCAGAAACACATTCCTTTAGAAGGGAAGGTGAATACAATGGAGGAACACAACTAATATGAATGTATAAGCCTCCCCCCACACCAGTGCAAAGCTCTGTAAAGGACGTTCACATTGTTGTAGACCAGAGGTTCCCAAACTAGGGGTCGCGACCCCATGTGTGTTCACCTGACATGAAAATGGGGTTGGGGGAAAATGTTTTACAATTGACTCTTACAGCCTCAAATAAAAAAAAAATAATGATTACATAATTTTTCTTCACATGGATGGGGTCACGAGAATTTTTAGATATCGAAATGAGGTCATCGGCCAAAAAAGTTTGGGAACCCCCGTTGTAGGCAATGACTTAAGAGTAACCCAAAGTTAATTAAAATTAAAAGAAAACAACTTCATTCTCTGTATTTCTGCAGGTACGCAATGTTGTTCAAAAAGACTGTTTCTTAGATTACAGTGTATCTTAATGACTAGCGACGAAGACATTCATAGCTGTGTGTAATGTGAACGTGTATGTGAAATATGTATTCTGGAAACTCTTCTATTCTGACAAAACCAAAACGTTTGTATTCATTAATGGCAATTGACATATTCATAAAATTAGAAATCAAGGCAAAAAGGGTAAGAAAATTATATTCTGGAAATGTATGGGAGCATTTGAACATTGTTGTTCTGCTTCTCAAAATGATTGAAAAAATTTGATGTTGTTGTACGGGATAAAAAGTACCCATCACGTGGTTTTTTTTTGGTGTTGATTTGATAGGATTGATTTCAATGGATTTCATTACCAAGGTTGTAGCATGCACACTGTCTATGTATTAACTTGGCTTTCTGTACCATGTTGCCTGAAAGAAAAATCACAGTGTCAGGAAAGATGTCCTATTGCATGCAACATACAATTACAGCATTCATGTGAAAAAATATTTACCTCCTTTTTCTTTCCATTTTCTAAGACAGTTTATGCCGCCACCTATTGTTTCCTTCTAAAGTGTTTAGCCATGGTTTTCTAAGCGAGTGTAATGTAAAGTTCAGACCTCACTATTGTAGTTTACGGAGTTCATATTGTTACTTTAGTTGCTTAATTGAATTGACAAGTCGTGTGAGTTAAAGTGCAAATTCAGACTGGGTTCCACCTCCCCGCTCCTGGCTTGCATTCTTTCACTCTGTTCATGCCTTTTGGTTACTTCCATGAATTTCAACTGAGGTCATTATAGTCCATGATTGTTTTTTTATTCTGGAAAAATGTCAGTTTCTTTCCATTTGCCATTTCCCCAACTGCGTCACCGAACACCTGTTCATATCCAACTTCTGATAAAACTCACATGTATAAGACTGCTGTTCATCACAAAGACTAAAAAGTAAAATGTTAATCGACCATCACATTTTTGACCATAAATGCAGAAAGTGAATTACGTTAATTCCATGGTTTTCTTAGCATTTTTCCCCCCTCTGGCCTCGAAGCATGAAAGCCAATAGGCATAGTCCGGGCCTGAACCCTAAAGGGAATTCAAATACCAAAATGAAATTCTGAGATCAATATACAACCAGATTAAATATCCCAAATTCTATCACAACCCTTTATCTGCAATTCTCTGAGGGAACCTGGGTCATTCTCCTTCTCACGGTTTAACCGGATATTCAACCAATTATGCAAACGTTCAAAGAGTTAAATAACATAGATTAAGGAAGCAATATATAAATAATAATGTTTGCAATAGACTTAGCCAAGAACGACCACACTGAAACAATTTGTGTTAAGAGAGAGGAAGAGGGAAGAGGAGTCCAGTGCATCAACGTGTGCTGAATGTTCCATTTTTTCTAGGCATTTCTTGGTGTGTTTATCTATCCTTTACATTTTACTTTCAGTACACATCCAACAATACAGCTTGCCTGCTGAGTAGGCATGGTTTGACTGATTGAACAAATCATACTAACTAACTGCCAAAAGTGGGGATTCTTTTTACATACCTTGTGTACTTGGCATCTGACAAAACCTGCAACCTTGATTTTCCAAAGATAATTATTTTGTAGTTGGTTGACTGGCCTATCCTATTCCAAGAGCAGGGGTGGGCAATTATTTTGGCTTGGCGGACACAAAATTCTGCCAGTGGAGGGCTGCACAGATTCTTTATCAGACAGATTTCTTTTCAAAAGCCAGGGACAGAAATAGATATATTCGGAGAGACCAGAACTGTGAGCTGGAAAAATATTTCAATCCCGCCCCCACCTGCTGGTTGTGCGGACTCCCTAAATACTTAGAAAAACATCTATTCATAGTTTCACACTATGTCCATAATGTTTACACCCGAATTTAGCTCCTCATGAAACCATTTTTCAGTGAATATTTGAAAAACAAAATTAAACTTTTCTTATTCTTTAGTATAGACAACACAAGGTTGTCTGCTTCCTGGCAGTCCACGCATCCAGAAAGAAGCTAATTAGAGCAGTCTTAATTGATTTGGAAAGAAAAATTCACTTTATGAGGGGAACACTTTTTTAGCTTGAAGATTTCAATTGAATTCTATCCAGGGAAATTGGTCTATCATTTCAGATACCAAACAAAAATACTTTGAGCATGGTGATAAAACCCCCAAACTATTGGCCAGACAGCAGGTCAGCTGTGTGATCCTCAGGGTGAGAAAAGAGAGGGACCATGAACAGCTCTTTTAGGCAGCTATCTCTCCTCAACACAGATGAAATGATATTAGCAAAGACATTGGGCAACAGCCTTGTTGTTGGGCAAACTAGTCCACTCAGATCAGACTGGTTTTATCCCCAACTGCAAAGTACATTCTTCATCTAAGTGTATCATTATCATAATTCACTCTCTAAGGTTACCTAATGTGCACCTGGCTATTATATCAATTGATTCTATAGAATAGCCTCTGCACTTGAATAGTAACCAATCAATCATTTTTACCCTTATTTAATACCTATGTAGGGACGAGACAGGTTTACGCACTTTGGCCATTGCTTTTTGGAATTTCCATCAAGCCTCATTCTCAAGCCATAAGGTCTCATGAAGTACATGGTTATAATACTAAATACAAAATGAAATGTCTCTATGCGCAGACGAGAGCGAGATGGATTTGAAGGACTGCCAAAAATAAGCCTAGCAACCTTGTTAGCATCCAATTGTTCAAAATGTACTGTATAACGATTTCTCGCTTTCCAAAATCATGTTCTCTCAAACGAGCTTTGACTATTCAACAAGGGCAGTACAGCCTACATAATACTTACATGTCTTCAGTGAGTAGATTGAATTTATCGAGCCCTGGCAGGCGTCTTTTACACCTGGTGAAAGATTAATTGCATTCGTTATGGAACTGGGCTACCTCCCGGGTGTGAGCCTGTGTCCTGTTGAATTAATAAGGATAATTAGCATGATTGCTAATTCGTAGTAGTGATGAGGAGGATTCTGTTTTCTCATGCAAAAGTGATTTAATAATAGGTATTTAATTAAAAAAAAACATTTAATCTGCAAGCTTAATGAAAACTAGTCGAACGGTATCACGATGAAGCAGCACAGGTTATCCACGCACTTGTCATCTCACGTCTGAATTACTGCAACTCACTCTTTGGTGGGGCTCGCGACGTACATGTGCTACCAAACCCCTGCAACTCATTCAGAACACAGAGGCCTGCCTGATTTTCGACATCCCTATGTTCTCCCATGTCAGCCTTTTTCTTCGCTGGCTTCCAGTTGAAGATCAAATCCACTTCAAGGCTATAGTTTGTGTCTACAGAGCAACAGGAGGATCTTCTTCTCTCTAGTCCCAACTTGCCAGATACTGTTTTACCAACTGAGGATGATGTTCATTGAATCGTGCCTTTGTAGGTGGTCATTGGTCCACTGTAACCTCTGTCAGTCAGTTACCCACTTATTGAGAGAGAGAAAAAGATAGTGAAAAGAAGTTACTTTGTTTTTTCGGGTGTGGATTAATTTCCTTTGATTTATGAAATGAACTCCTTTCTATCTCTAACTTTTGAACATGCTTGTGGCATATGGAATGTAGACTACTTTAAGTCTAAGTTGCCACCAAGCCTGCGGAATTTCAGGAAGTGGACAGTCATGTTTTTTGAGTGAGAATATAGAGTGTATGAAATCTTGTGAAATTCAGGTTTATTTTGTATAATGATGAATCCTCTCCTCACAGAAGAATTGGCAGCAGACATCCATCCACACTAGATGGGACCTGGAAACACTTACCTGGATGAGGACATCATTGAAGGATGAAGGATGAAGGACATCAATGACCTCCATTTTCTTCTCGTTGGAAGTTTTGCCTGCAGTAATGTTAGTGTTCTATGTTTTTCTTCTGTCTTTAATTTTCAATGTATTCCCTCACTGGGTTAGATTTTTCAAAATGTTCAGACATTTTACAGCCTTGATAAAGACTATAAATTAGGAAAGGTCACTCGCCACAAAGACATTAAAAATGCCTCTGCTAATATTGAACGACATCTGAGAAAGTGCAGATCAGGATACTGTTTTTTTGGCCCAGAGAATCCAACCTCACCAAACTGCCAATCAGGCACCAACCTCAAAGTAAAATCACAAGTAATGGAAAATTGGGACAAGATGGTCTGGGTGGAAAATAAGAGAGAGGTTGTTTGAACAAGAATAGAGGTTGGCAAACTTTAAACCAAGGTGAGGTCCAGTGCTCTGTTCAAGCCTCCAATAGAAGTGTTTCACTTCTAAGGACTTGGCCAGTGTGTGTGTATGTGTGTGTGTGTGTGTGTGTGGGTATCTGTGTGCATATTTGTAGAGGTATGTTACTAGCAATCTTTATGATTCAGGGTCATCATGAAACATGACCACACAGCCACTCAAAGGCAACAGCCTTCATTTCCATTGGCACTTTTTCCTCACAATATTCTAAAATAACAATGACCAGTAAATGGCTTTCTACATACTAAGCTACTTAGCTACTTATTTTTGGTGGCATTCATATGGCAGGCCTGTAGTGTTTCAATTCAGACTGGACTTGGCATTTTGTGCGCGTGTGTGCGTGTGTTTGTGTAGAAACATTCATAAAGATTACGCCCTGTTATTCTGAGATGAGGGTATTGCGGGGTTTAGGAAAAACAGAGAACTCTATAATTGTACAGGACTTTTTAATTAGCTTGTTTCTAATACCCTGTTTTATTTGCTATTTTGCACGTCTGATTTTCTTCTGACTCAGAGGCTGGGTGTTTTTGGTCGCTCAGGGGCTTGTTGTAACGTTTGTGTGCATGTGCGTGTTAACAATAACTGTTTAATCAGGTCCAGACTGAAGTGATACCCGACCTCATTTCAACACCACCTAGTCTTCTCCTGTCCCATCCAACCAATGTTCCCATTCTCTGTCCTCTGCTCCTAAATCTTCCTTTTTCCTGGCTGGGATCACATAGTGTAATGGCCCCCTCTCACTCCCCTGGCCTTGCTAATTAGAAACAGAGAACAGTTTGGTACTGTCTCTGAAAGTCTTTGAAACGTGAAAGATTCTGTCCGGACAGTGATACACAGTGATTTCAATACAAACTGAAGGTGTGCTGAAAAGTAAAAACTGGCCTTGAACCACTGAAACAAGTCTTTGTTGTGAGCCAGAGCGACATGTTGTCACAAAGGCCTATGACTCAACACATCTGCCAGCGTCCTCCCACCCTCAGCCCGTCTGTTCGCCTGTCCATTTTCACAGTGACTGATGGGATTGAACTAAGTGTGTGGTCCTCTCATTCCCATTCTTAGTGGGAAGTTACACTCTTGGCGCCCTGGACCCCTCTTCTTTACATAATCGTTAAAGTTTGCCTCTAGCAAGCCAGAGAATTTCACTGGCTTCCCTCCAACGGAATGGTCTGAGCGTCTGGAGGAGAGATAACTCAAACCCCTGGCTGTCTCTGTGTCCCTGCCCACAGCAGACGCCTGCCAACAGCCCCTGCTTATCAATAGCCTACTGAAGGAATGTGCCCATCCAAAACCCATTTGTGAGACAAACACTGTGTCTTTGCCAGGCTAGCCCGCTCTGTTATTTGCACTGCATACCTGTTAAACCTGTGGAGGATTTACTCTGCCCTGCGTAATGTAATGGGGGTGAGCAAATTATATATTTCTTCATTTGTTTCATACTCAATCATTTCTTACAATTACTTTGAATTTAAAGTGTGGATTCTCTGCTTTTGTTTGAGGATGTTTGTGTGGTAATGTTGAAAAGACCACAGTTTTCTGCATAGCCCACTTATTATTGGGCACCAATAGATTTGGGATTGATTTATAAAATTTCAGAATTAAGCACTTACAGAAAACTCCCAAAGTATTTGGAGAGTAACATTTTTGTGTGTGTGTGTGCGTGTGGGGGGGGGGGCACTCTCATAATAATTTTGAGTGGGTACCTCAAAGATGTGTCAATGTAAGTCAAGCAAGGCCATCATGAGGCAGACAAATCTGAATTGCCAAAATCAACAATTTGTCCCTATACTTTTGGTGCACTGAAATAGAGGCACTAGGTTTAAAAAGAGTGACATAAAGCGTCTACAGTACATAAAAACACTGCAAAATGTTTTTCTGACCCCATGATAGCTTGCTTATTTTACATGGTATCTGTTATGCATGTCTTGCTAAAAGTCTAATGTAATAAATATCCTCCAATAAATGACTCTATCGCCTCTTTACTCACCTTCCGTACTGGCACTCCTGTTTCATAAAAGCTATCATACGTTCAGACCACTTTCATTACTTAATATTGTCCATAGCATAAATTACTCACGATGGAAGCCTTTTCTCCTCCAAGGCAATTTTTGTTTAAAATTTGACCCGGTGAGGGATATTCAAAAATTCTCAAAGTACAGTCACGACAACAAGACAAGATACGGTTTTAAAGCACACAATGTTTCCACGGAATTTCAACCTTGACACGATCCCTAACCTCAGCACGTTGAAATTAACCGTTAGCCCTAACTGAGGATGCGGCGGACAAGTGTTTAAACCATCTACAACCAACTGCCACGTCTGTAATGCTGAACACAATGTGGCGCTGACAGCTTTCACAAAGACTCATTTTTGAATTAATCTTGACTGGCAGTATTCCAGGATTCTCAACGTAAGACTTCTCAACGCAAGACTTGATCTTTTTTCTGAGAATGACTCAGTCAGGCATAAGGTTTGACTTTTATGCCAATGTGTCATTTTCACCACTAGATGGAGGTGTCTCCTTATCACAGCGAATATAGTGGCACGACCAGACCACTGGATTGAGTTGCATTTAAAGAGCTTGTAGAGGAAAAGGCTAAGAGCTTTTAGTAGTGATTTGTGCTAAATTGTCATTTACAACCTTGCCTGTGTGAGGTAAGCGGTGAACAAAATGTCTTATATTATTTTATAAGAATGGCGTCTGATTAGGATTACAGCTTTTAGTCCATTGTTAAATCTTACGGAATCAATAGTGTTAAGTACACTTATGTCTTATGATTAAGAGGTTTTAACAATAAACCATAAATTACTGTATTTGCCATGTCTTTGTGTGAAATTATGCACTTTTTCTTTTCTTGTCTGGTGAATAAGCTGATAGAAAGGAGGCCCTATGATTTGTAATGATGGATAAATAGGCATCATTCACCCACACTTCCAAAAGGATAATAAGGATGACTCTTTCTAAGAAGTTCAGAGCAGAGGCCTGAACCATTAGTTCCATTTGAAAAGAGGCATTGTTGTGTGATGAGAAGTAATTTCGAGGTGAGTAAATTGCTTTCCTTGTTCAGGCTCTTTTCAATTAGTCACACTCATGCCACAGATGCGGCTATGTAATAAAATAGGGTTTAATTGTGTTGAAATGTGGGATCTGACACAAAGGAGAAATAGAGCCAATTAATTGTTATGTTTGGGGGCCTTCCTGTGGACTGGCATACCAACAAGGCCATTTGTCCAGAGTGGCCCGTATAGAGTTCGTGAGAAGGCAGGTCACAAGTTGTGGTCCTTTGTTTATCATTAAGAATGAGGATGTAATAAAAGTCAGCATTAGTTACCTAAACGGCATCTTTACTTATTTGGATTGAATTGGTGTTGTAGACATGTAAAGATGGTGGACTGAGTCTTGTCTCTGGTTATTTCCCCAAAGAGCTGTAGCTACCTAGATAATAGGTGTGGTTAAGTCCCCATGTACAGTTCATTGTGGAGTGATAATTGGCAGAGCCAAGACACAGCCATGCTTCTACTGTGAGGTGACTGTGGGGAGCCTGGAATGCTTCTGACAAGCTGTTATTCTGTCAAGAACACACACACACACACAGACACACACACAGACACACACACACACCTCAGTTTGAATACTTTAATGCCGAAGGCTGTACATTTTACAACCCTATATTTTGTACTTTGTCTGGCAGGATTAAGCTGTAAATAAGATAAAACTCCAGGCAATTCGGAAGGAGATGTAACATAATGACTGCATAGCTTAATGAATGCAAAGCTGCAAGGTTAACGCCGGCGTGTCAGGTGCAATGAAAAGTGATATTCGGCTCCTGCTTTTAATTAAATCTAAATGGGCCTGCAGTCAACTGAATAATTGCACCGAGGGAACTAAAAGTTTGTCACAAAAAAATAAGTCCGTAAAGACAACTTTAACGGAAATTACCAGTGGTGGCATCTCGAATAGCCCGAATAATAACAAAAAAGAAACAATACAAACAATTGTATGTGGTGTGCCTGCATACCCCCCCCCCCCAAAAAAAATAAAGTGAAATAAAAAAAAGAAACTTGAATACCCTCGAAACAAAAGTTATCCATCCGCCCAAACCCAATTACAGTAGTTCAGTAATGACATTGTGGCCGCGGATGATACAGTGTTGGCTGACTTGCTGTGTTGTTGGAGAAGCTGCAGGTGCAATGCAGTTACGCGTGAAATAACAAAAGCCCCATTGACTGGTCGTATGAGGATGATTTATCAGTCATCTTAGACTGATAATGGAGGGAGGAAAGCGGCCAGGGCCATTTCCTCTCACTGCTGTGCGCACCAGTCAGGCGGGCGTAGAGGCTGGGAGGGGGGCGCGGAGCCGGGGCTATCTTCACTGATGAACTCCGCAACTGCCCTCCCCACCAAGCTGTCCACACGGGGGGGGGGGGCAGCCACACATGCCACAAAGCAGGCAGGAGGAGCCTTAGGGAGGCATGCACAGGGGATGGTGGGAGTTAGATGAGATGCCCAGGTTATGATGATCCCTGGGAAATCGGGGGGTGGGGATGCTGTGATCTTTCTGAACTGATCTATAGGGATATCAATTAAAAACCACAGCAACTTAATGGGGATTATGACCCTTTTTGTTTTAGGGAGATGGAGCTGTTATGGGCACAGTGGGCCTAATAGGCAACACATATTAATCAAAGCAAACATCCAGGAATGAGACCCAGTTCAGCATATTTCAATGGATAACACAGGAATTAATTTTTTGTAAAAAAAATATATATATATTTATGTATTCTTTTTGTTTTAGCCTGTAAGCTTGTAAATTCGTTATTAACACTGCATCACATTAACACTTCCTTAACACCGTCTTAACACTGTAGTGCATGACTTTAACACTGCAGCACTGTGGTATTGTTTTAACAGGTCTCTAACACTGCCCTTCTGTTCTCAGTCGTCTCATACCTGAATTCTTCAGTTTGAGACAGTCATTGAGTTGTTTGAGATGATGGCATTATTAGGGGTGACACATAGTCATCCATGATTGGACCATGGCTAACCAGTCAAAACGTTGCTTTGCCGATGTGTTTCAGCTCCGAATGAAACCAATCAGAACCCCAAACCAGCAACAATGTTTGTTTTTTTAAATGTCTTTTCATTCTGGAAATTGTCCTGGTGTTACGCAGATGCCGGCTCGGGGGGTGGCAAACATCTGCGTGCGTGTCCTAACATTTGGCCACAGCAAGACGTTAGGGTAGCTACAGTAGGCTATCTTGGCCGGGGATCCCCTCTCTGGGCAGGCCTGACATTCACAACTCTTTGGGGAAGTGGAACTGCTGAGTGCAGGAACTATTCCTGGCTGTAACAACCGGAATCCATCTTCACAGGCAGGTACTGTATTATTTCCTGGCCAAACAATTTTTTACTTCATAACCTTCCCAATACACAGCCAGACAATAGCAATGCACCGCTGACCAGAAGCATAAAAAAAGCCTTAACATAAACCCTGGTGCAGTCTTTGCGCTAGCAATTTAGCGAGAACTGCTTATCTTGCAATATTCAATATCCATAGCGGAAAAATATTGAAATAGTAATTGAGTCTGGAATGGCAGTCCTTACTCCTTGGCAGCTTGCCATTGGAGGGGCAAAGTCACAGTGGGAAGTGTATATGTGTGTGTGTGTGTGTGTGTGTGTGTGTGTGTGTGTGTGTGTGTGTGTGTGTGTGTGTGTGTGTGTGTGTGTGTGTGGTGGGAGAATAACTTCATCATAACTTATATGATCCTTGCTGAAGAATGGAACAGTGCGAGGGATGAACTGGAGATTTTTAGTTTTATGCTGGATGGATTATGCAGAACTCTCTTGTGCTCAAGAGCCCCAGAACCTGACATCTACGGTCCAAATGGCACTCTAATCCCTGATTATGCACTACTTTATGCCAGGGCCCATAGAGAATGGTGTTCCACTTTGCACCCTAAACCACTGGTTTATTCTTTCTTCGGTTCCTATTCTAAAACTAATGTTCCCATTCTCACAAGCTCCTGTTCCTATTTTATGTCTACTGTTCCAATTCGAACAGTGTCCTGTTCTTATTCAATGTGTCTTGTTCATATTCTAACAGTCCCCTGTTCCTATTCTGTCTCCTTTTCCTATTCTCACAGTTTGCTGTTCTTCTTCAAACAGTCTCCTATTCCCATTCTATAAATCTCCTGTTCTTATTCCAACATTCTCCTAATCCCATTCTAACAGTCTCCTGTTCTTCTTCAAACAGTCCCCTATTTTCATTCTACCAGTCCCTGTTCTTCTTCAAACAGTCCCCTATTCCCATGCTAACAGTCTCTTGTTCCTTTTTTCACCTGTATCTAACCACATCCAGGTTGCGTCCTAAAAAGCACGTTATTCACTACATAGTTAACAACATTTGACTAGAGCTCTATTGGCCCTGGTCAAAAGTAGGTGCACTCTACTGGAAATAGGGTGCTCTTTTATGAAGGAGAGCAAGACTGGCCTATTGTCTAACAAGGGAGAGAATCCCAACTACTCAGACTGCAGTACAATGAGGTCAAGTCAGAAATTAATTAATCTTCTGTTACTGCTTTGAATTATGATAAAACATTTGAATGGAATTAGCTTAAATTCAAAAAGAGTGAGCAGGCTACATTATTCTAAAGTAATCCATTGGCTCTTCGATGTGTTGCACCTTTCATTAGTTTATGTTATGGTGAATGCAGCCACATACGCAACATTCATCCTCACAGAGTGTTAGCATTTCTTTTCTTTTCTACCATTCTGGAGACAGTAGGATGAGAAGAAAAGTCACCAGCTTTTGCTTAGCCTTTGTTCAAGCTATGCAGAGCAGTCAGGCTGAGAATAATTTATGTTGATGCCTTCAGGTCCACATCAAAGTGTGACTTATTGTTGAAAATAAAATAAGTATGTTCTTTTCATACCAATGCCAGGAGGAAAACTGGGCTACAATTATATAGAACAGGACGATGAACTGACATTTCATTTAATATAATATAAAGACATTGAATGGAAATTGCTGAAAGCAGCAGGACTTTTCTAAGGGCTGTTTGCTAGGCTTTATTATTGCTTCACAGTGCCAAGCTATGGCTTCAGTGATACTGGACAGACTTTTATCTCCTTGAGGTGAATGTCAGCGGCTCTACTGAAACCGTGGCTGAGTCCTTTTTACCAAAATTTTCACCACTTTAGACAAGGGACCATAGTCTTTGGTCAGAAATACTGCATTACGGCATTTGGGATACAAAGCGTTTTCTTCTTTAATGGTTGGGCACCTGGTCGATCCATTTTCAGTAGGGAAAGTAGTTGGACAGAGGTCTCAATGTGTTATTGGATTTCTCCATCAATCAGATTACTTCAGCTTCTGCTCTCAAACTAACAGGATCACTGCATAAGAAGTTGTATTTAATTGGAGAATTAAAGAATTAAAGGAAAAATCAGTTTGGAAAAAAGCCAAAACTGTGGCACAATTAATTTAATAAACGATTAAGTGAGTGCTGCCCTTTGCCAGTCCGCAGATCAGGTGATACGTGATCTTTAGATTGGCCTGCACTTGTCTTGCATCCCAACCAGCATTTTCTGTGTAATTAGAGTGAACTGATTTCCCAGGCGTACTCAGGATTTTCGGAAAGTGTGCTGGCTCAGCAAGAATGTTACCGGGGTTGTTAGAATAGCATTAATTCAGACTAAGATCCGTTCAGAACTGCCCTGATGTAGCCTGGACTATAAAAAGACATTGGAAATCTGACATTTTATGGAAAAACCTTACATTTCTGGCAGTTAAGTTTAGGCATTAATTCCAACTCCTAATGTTATGGCTAAGGTTGGTCTTTACAAAAAAAAAACGATGTGCAAGGTCCACAGCAATCTATTGTGTGTCTATTATGTGCCTATTGGAAATATTAGCTCATATTAAATATTGCATACACATTCAGAATGTGTCAATTCCTTTTCTGTCCGTTACTGTACATTTTCTTGAAAAGTAAAGATTTAATCTGAAACCTGAAAAACATAAGTGACTGAATGACAATGTGATCGCGTTTGTGGCCATGGCTATTCCGCCGTCAGTTATTTCAGGATATTGTCGTGTTGAGCAGTGGCTAAAAGATCAGGGTATTCCTGTTGACATGTTGTATCCAAACTAGATGGATTCCTTTCTAACTTTCCCTGTGCGTTGTGCTCAGCACATCTCTAGCTGGGGTAGTGTTTAAGGAACAAACCCCCTTGTGATTCAACTATTTTCAGTTCCCCTTTGAAACTTTCCTGCTGTTGCCTTGTTGACACAAAAAGTCCTTCCTTTCTGGAATGAGTATGTTCCATTACTAATTAGACGCTGTTTTCATCAGGCAAAACGAGGTCATTCGATTTAATCATATGGTAATATATTAGTTTCAAAGAGTTGCATTGGAAGGAGAATTAACATTTTTTGCTGATTTGTTGTCGGTATTGTCTTGCCCTAGCATTGTCACTTGGAATGGAAAATAGATTGGGCTTGTGTTTGTGAAGTTTCAGAAAAGTCTTATTTGCAGAAAAAGTTCAACATCCTTTCATTTCATGAAATTGTATTACAGTTATTGGTTTCTTCATGAAAAAAGTTGACATCCAGGCATTAGGAAACAGACAGTGTTGATTTAATATTACCAGCTTGGAATAATATTTGATGTCAATGTTGAAAAATAGAATACAGATGTAACATTAACAAAAGCTGTGGTCTACTCATCAAGAGCATTATAATAATTTACATTATATACTATCCTTTAAGTAGGTAAATGTATTTAAAACGGCTCTCAAAAATATAAAGTCCTATCTGGACTTGTCCACATTTTATTGTGTTGAAACATGAAATCAGAATTGTTTTAATTAGGAGTTTTGGCCAATGATCAACACAAAAAATAGTAATGTCAAAGTGAAAAATAAAAGGGTTCAGGAACACTTCTCAAAACCATTGTCTGTCAACACAATTTGTTGCTGCATCCACAAATACAAGTTAAAACTCTACCATGCAAAGAAGATACCAGAAATTAACAAGATGCAGAGATGCCACCGCATTCTCTGGGCCCAAGCTCATTTAAGTTGAACTGAGGCAATGTGGAAAACTGTCCTGAATTTTGAAATTCTTTTTGGGAATCCTGGACGCCGTGTCCTCCGGGCTAAAGAGGAGAGGGATCATCTGCCTCATTATCAGCGCACAGTTCAAAAGCCAGCATTTGTGATGATACCGTATGGGGATGCATTAGTGCACGTGACATGGGTGACGTGCACATCTGTGAAGGCACCATTAATGCTGAACATATAATAACATTAATGCTGAATAACATTAATGCTGAATATAAACAGGCTTTGGAGCAACATATGCCATCCAGACAACATGTTTTTCATTGAAGGCCTTGCTTATTTCAGCAAGACAATGCCAAACCACATTCTGCACGTATTACAACAGCATGGCTCCGTAGTAAGAGTCCAGGTGCTAAACTGGCCTGCCTGCAGTTCAGACCTGTCACCCACTGAAAACATTTGAAATTATGAAACAAAAAACACAACAAAGGAGACCCCGAACTGTTGAGCAGCTGAAATCCTATATCAAGCAAGAATGGAAAAACATTTCACTTTCAAAACTACAGCAATTGGTCTCCTCAGTTCCCAAACGCTTACAGAGTCTTATTAAATGAAGAGGTGATGCAACAAAGTAATAAACATGCCCCTGTCCCAACTCTTTTCGAAATGTGTTGCTGACATCAAATTCAAAATGGGCATATATTTTTCCAAAAACAAGAACATTTCTCTGGTTTAACATTTGATATGTTTTCCTTGTACTGTTTTCAATTAAATATAAAGATGAAATAATTTGCACATCATTGCATTCTGCTTTTATTTGCATTTTATGCAGCATCCCAACATTTTTGGAAACAGGGTTGTATTTCTACAGATTCTCAATTGGATTGGGGTCCAGACTTTGACCTTTTTGTTTTGAGCCACTCTGCTGTGGCTTTGGCTGTTTGTTGGGGGTCATTGTCCTGCTGGAAGATAAAAGAACATCCACATAGCATGATGCTGCCAACACCATGGACAGAGTCTCTCGGGATCTCCGCCGTGGAAGACTGAGTCCTTTGGAGTTGCTATAGGCCTCTTGGTGGACTCCCTGACTAGTGACGTCCAAATGCTCAGATTTTTAAGGATGGTCTGTTCTGGACAGATTCACAGCTGTGCCATTTTCTCTTCATTTCTTATTAATGTTCTTTACTGTTCCCTGTTAATGATCTTAGATATGAACCCTGATTGGTACTTTTTTGAAGGACATTATTCCCGGTCTTTGAATGTTCTTTTGTCTTCATGATGTTGTGTTTGTTAGGAATTGTATTAACCAACCATGGGTCCTCCCTGAATTCATGTTAACACCTTGATTGCAAACTGGGGGACTTCATTCAACAAATTACATGACTTCTAAAGATAATTGGTGGCACCACAGCTCATTCAGGTGTGTCATAGCAAAGTGGGTGAACAGATTTATAATCAATTATTTTCTGTTCTATATTTTGCAATTCATTTTGAACAATTTTATTAATTTTTTACTTTGACATTATCACCATTTTTTGTGTTGACCATTTTCAATAACCATTTACTAAATCCATTTTGAATTCATGTTGGGACACGATAATATGTGAAAAAGTCCAAGGGGGGTGATTACTTTTAAGAGCCACTGTTTATATATCTAAAAGAAATATAAAAATGTTATGGTTGTTAATTTTTCAGCTTCAGCATCTTTGACGTTAATATCGCCTGCATTTATTTATTTTTTATTTATTTTTATAAACCTCTACAATCTGACATTGATTTTATTATTGTACCGTAAGTGCAAGTGATTCACATTTATTGAATGTTAATGGCTCATGAAAGTGCTATAGTATAACCAAAAAGGCAGGTTACTTAAAAACAGGATATATGGAAAGATAAAAGAAGGAATGGATTATAAACAGTGGAACAAAAGAACCCATTGCATGGCCTTGCTTGATGTATAGATCTTCTGTTAGAAGAAAGATGGATCCTCAAATGATTGTGCTACAAATTTGTGTTGATGTGATTTTGTAGTAAATATTACCAATTTGGTGGACCATTACCAGTAAGAGGAACACTCGAATCAGTCCCACTACTGGGAGGTTCGAAAGGCCTGCATGCATCATGGACAATTCATTCTTCGTTAACCAATATTTGGCATAGTAAAGAAAAAATGGCCTTGTTTCAAACCAAGTCCTGTTTTCAACCAAAGCATCCTTCCTTTTAATCTTTCTCGTCCACAGTCTCTAGAAGAGGCTCCCCTCGTTGAGATGCGCTATCATCCGTGTCGACCAGATCACCACACTCAGCCTCGTTGGTGATGTAAGTGCCCTTATGTTTAAACGTGTACCACAATGCCAGCAACACCAGACACAGCAGGGCCAGGATCGCCGCTGCAATGACCCCTGGGAGGGGAGAGAGAGGGGTGGCAATTAGACAGGGAATGGACAGACATGGAATGGTCTCTGTTCTCCTTTCAAACCTCTTGTTTACTCAGTGTTTTGGAACGGGACACTAGCACACAAGAAAAAGGCACACAAGAAAAAATGTGTGTCGACCTTGGATAAAATACTATCATATTGAAGTAAAAGTGTAATACAATGAATGCATTGTTTCATGTTTAGGGTTTTAGTCGATTGAGAACAGAAGAATATTTATACAGTTTCACAAGTTCGCTTTCCCCTCTAAGATCTATAGGGAAAACCACTTAGAAACCAGAAACAACGACTGAAGGACATTTCCGTAGTCCCCATAGGATTAGTCCTGTTCTCAGACAATACAGAGGAAATAATACAGACACCTCTGAAGCTTAGCTGCGGACTAGGCCAGGCTTGTGTAAAGCATTATGCTGGAACTGCTCATGGATAAAGGGTTTCCTTATACTGTACATTGAAATTGATGCATGTGTGCCACAGTTAAACATATATAGAAAATGTATGAACATTTGAAAACGTTTACCCCCGAGAATGGCCACAAAGGATCCGTTTGCCTCGTTGTTGTCATGCACTGCGAAGACACAGGGGCTCAAAAATATCACAATGTCGATAACAGAGAGACACAACCTGGTTATCAACACACACACACACACACACACACACACACACACACACACACACATGCTAACGAATTATCATTTTCAAATGTCCCTTGAAGTCACAATACCTTCACCACAGAAGTGTGCATAATGCTTGCTAAGCATGCAAATCTCTGTAGTAGTTTGGCCCTGTGTTAGTATGAACAGTACTGACAGATCCATGCATGCATTGACATGACTTGGCTTTGCATAAAGCCACCCATTTCTCTATCCTGGTCCGAGCCGGAATTCAACCGCAGGTCAGGAACCTTTTTCTTGTGTTTAAAATCGTGAGGCAGTTCGGACAGGATGCTAGTCTGCTGAAAACCTGTTGAATTGCTGTACACAGTCTTGCTAGAACAGTAACATGAGTAAGGTGCCTTTCCAACTGTCAGAAAAGGAGGGCCTGACTAAAGAGTGATGAAGGGGTTTCTAAGTATAAGTTATTGCAGCAGAACAGCTGTCCAATCCACCTTGGCTTTAATCTAGCTGAGGGACACATGCGCACACCCATTTCAGCCTAATGTGTGTCATTTCCACACCTGCAGTGGATTATCACACACACTCACACACATGCGCACACACACACATGCACACACACATACATACACACACACACACACACATGCACACAAACACACACACATACTTCCCACAACAGCTTCCAGGTGTACGGGGAAAACAGTCAGGTGTGCTGCTATGCTTCAGTGTGCAGTTCCTGAATAGCTCATTAATGCTTAATTACCTGCTTCATCAGAGGAGTTAGCCTATCATTAAGGCCACATTAATCACTATCGTTTAAATGTGCAATTCTTCTAAAGAGTACGTCCCAAATGTCCCCCACATTCCTGGTTAGTGCACTCGCTTTGACCAGGACGTTCAGGGCACAATGATGGGGGGAGGGCTAAGAGGTGTCAGTAATGTGTGTGTGTGTGTGTGACTGTGTGCCAGTAACGCAAAGGCAGATACAGTATTTAAGCAGGGAGAGGAGAGTTCACGGGGCTTATTAACTCTCACCGACTAAGGTCAGAGACGCGAGGTTAAATGAGACACAGGCATTGAGGCTTCAGGGAGAGGCACTCACACAACCCCCCCCCCCTTGCTCTCTGTCTGCTCACACACAGCCTTGTCATTTCCATATCCCCCTGACTGTCCTTACCGGAGCATCGTTTAAAGTCTCATTTACACATGGGCTTGTAACACTGTCTCAGACTGAAGCAGCCTACTGACTTTTGCTCTCTAATAATCCATCCAGTCAATGTCTCTTTTTGTATTCACACGTACGTATTTCCAGCCTTTGGTGTTTGGACGAGGTGTTGGCGTTCTCCTTCTGCATGTAACAGTGTGTGGTTTCTGATGACAGAATTATTCTCACCCATAAACGTGGCTGAGGTTGTTCCACTCATAAAGGTAGATGAAACTGTATCTTCTGAGAAAGCAGTAAAAAAGTAACATTGTCTACAAAAATATACATTAGCAGTAAAAAAAAAGTGCATTAGCAGTAAAAATCTATACGATTTCCTCTATGCATATAGGTATACATGCTACAAAATGAAGCAAAAACCAACAACAACAAAAAAGTATAATTTTGCTCTGTGAAATGGCCGGGTTTTCTATCCCTGCTTGTTTCCTTGTCATTTTTACATACACTGGTGTTTCCTTCCCACAAAACCCATGTAGGATACAACACCTCCTCTCTGTCTATCTGATCAACATGGCTGAGTTTAACTTGGCCTACGCTGCCCTGACAGAAACATGGATCACCAAAGAAAACCTTTCTACTCATGTAACAGCCCCGAAAAAGTTTGGGGCTGTTACATGATGTCGATATCACTTGTACATTCAAACCTGTCGTTGCTGTCATCTGTCATCCACCAAGACTTCCTGATTAAGCTTGACGACGGCTCTCATAGTACTGGGCGACTACAACATCTGTCTTTAATTGATTTCTCTTCACCTCTTTCTTTCTACTCCAATCCCTTTCTTAAGCACACCTGTGCCCAGTCCACTCCCACTCACAACACAGGCAATGACTTTGACATCTGTATTAGCTGCTGTTTCTTGACTAATCTCACTACAAACCCCTCCAGGTCTCTGATCACCCCATGTCAGCTTCTCTATTTCCCGTCTCCCTTCCAAGCCTAGCTTCTCAGTACCTACCCAGAGAGTTGCCTACCTACCCAGTTAAGTGAAATATTCATTTTCTCATGCTCTAGCCTATCATCTTTCCCATTTGCAAAATTGGCTCAATCTTCTCTCAACAAGATGGCTGGAGTCACTCCCCTATTCAAGAAACCAACAGTTGACCCCTCTGATGTAAAACAACTACAGATCAGTATCCCTTCTGTCTTTCTGCTTCCAAAACACTTAAGCATGCTGTCTCTGGCAGACTGTGTTGTTATGAAGCCTGTGTCTCATGGCTCTTTGCACAGCCCAAGATGATTCTCTTTCCAACCACTGTCAACCATCAGTTTCCCACCACTGTCAACCTCTGCGCTTCAGGCTCCGCCCACTCTTGGGTTCCATCCATCCTGGGAGACCACTCCAACCAGGTAGTGCATAGAGAATCATACACTCATGTCCCCAGGGCTTCATGTCCTTAGGGCTTTTTGTGCTCCCATCTTCTCACTTGGCTCTTTTAAATCCTCACATGGTCTCTGCATCATTGCTATGCAGATGAAACTCTTCAGATGAAATTATTTTTCTGACACCCAGGGGGTGTCACACATTTCTGTCTGTCATCTCTGTTTGGATGTTGGCCCACAACCTCAAGGTCAACCTCAACAAGACAGAGCTGCTTTTCCTCCAGTAGAAGGCCTGTCTGCTCCAAGACCTCTCCATCACTGTTAACAACTCCACAGTGTCATCCCCCCCAGAGTGCCTTGCAAAGAACATCGGCTTGACCCGAAAAAAATGGTTCTCAAACCTCACCTAGTAACCTCCATGTTTTCCATCTATTGTATTCCACAACTGAATCAACTTGTATAATAATTATCACGTTACTTCAGGGCTACAACAAAATTATGAAATGGGGTCCACAGGAAAGGTTTGACAACCATTGCCCTAGACAACACCCTGCATTTCCAACCCCAAAGTGGTACTAATAACACTATGGTGTTGTGGGTATTCCAGCACAACTACAACCCAAACAAACATCAAAAACCACCCAGTATGAACACGTGATTTCTGAAGACACTATTATATTGTACCTGGGGTTATTTCACCCATAACTGCAGAAGAATGTTCTGGAAAAAAAAAAAAACATAGCACAAATAATTAGCTAGAAAAACACAGTACAGAGTTTTTGGTCAGAGAATAAAATAGTACAACAGAGGAAACAATGGCACAGTAAAGCGTAAGGCTGAGGAAACATCAACAAACCAGAGCTAAGGGCTACGAAAATAAATCAGTAAAACAAACAGAGTGTGTCTCTCTACACCCATAAGGATCTGACTGCTCCCACTGAGTTTCTGTAGGAATCCCCAACGTCTTCCTGTTTCCTATATAGTACGCTACTTTTGACCAGGGTCTGTATAGCTTTGGTCAAAAACAATGCACTCCATAGGGAATAGCGGGGTATTTGGTACACGGCTGCAGTACGCTGTCTGCTTGTTTCTTGTACTGTTTCTGCAAACAAAACATCTGTTTTCCCCAGACATTGCCTGAACAGGGTCCACAGATTGTCCCTCTAGGGAGCTAGTGGCAATGAAGCCGGCCACAGAGACTGAACTGGTGGTTGTTGGCATAGCACAAAGTAGACTCCACAGCCCCGCTAACTCATTGACACCACCGCTCCAGGGCCCACGCACCTAAAGGCTCAACATTTTCCTACTAAATATACTGTACACACTGTATTTACATGAAATACTATACATCATGGCTGAATGCATACACAGTTTGATATATTACGAGATGTCATGAAACCTTAGAATGTTTCTAAGCTGGTGTTGCTCATTTTATATCTATCTATCTATCTAATCTATCTACCTTTTTACATCATCACTTTTATAGACACCCAACTCTAACCCTATATCCCCTTGAGGGGACCCCTGGTTTGAAGGTTGCAGTGCTGGACTGATCGGTCTTGTTTTTTAATTCCATAAAAACATATTTAAATTCCAGTGGCCTCATTCCCGTCAAAACAAATGCATTAATATGATAATAATGGAATATATAACACTAAGTCAATTTGCGTGTGACTTATATAATCAAAACAAGCCATATTTTTTTGGTGAGTAGGGTAAGCTCACTATGATGATCTACTTTATTTTGTTATACATTCCATCATGTCCTCACTATGAATTTGTTGCGTCTTGATTGTAATACAGGCATTGGAAATGCATTTCTGTTAAACAAATAAATAAAAAAACAAAGCTATGCCATGTTGGCTTGAACCATAACAATAGCCTTGAATTTATGAATTGAAGAAACCCAGAAGAATCAGACGCAACCTCAGTTTAGCGGACAGTGCTCGTTGTGTTTCTGTTTCTTCAACAAAGTTTAGAGCAAATTTGATATACGGTGAAGGTTTTCACCAGCAATGTGTTTGATTTCAAGCCGTGTCTATGCAACTAGAATGCTGCTATCCCTGCATTTCAGATGCACATGCTACCTTCAATTTGCCTTCTTGCACATTTAGTATTGCCATTTGTACTTGCATTTGCCTTCATTGCACATCTATACATCCCAGTTGTAACATACATTATACTTAATACTTGTAAATGCTTGTACTTCTGGTTAGGTGCTAACTGCATTTTGTTGTACTGTATTCGTACTGTTCAATGATAATAAAGTTGAATCTAATCTAATCTAAAATCAGAAGCTTTAGGGGAAGTGAGCCGGGGCTCTGGTTCACTTTAAAAATGCAAGGGCAGTATACTGCACTTCCTAGGTTTTTCTGTTTATAACATATGCTCTCTTGCAAATAATATGGAGGACCTACAGCTACTATTTAATTCTAACTAGGATGTCTCTCTCACCTCTGCTTTCTGCTTTAAGGAATAATGTCCAAACAACTCCATCCCTGATGGTGTGGTTTAGATGTATCAGAACAATGCAATAAATTCAAGGCTGACAGAAGGTGTTTTTATGTCAATCCAGGTTGGTGAGAGGAACTCACTGAACAGTCTAAATCTTGCTCTTCTGACCTGGAATCTATTTTCACATAGCAATGACTAACCATGGATGACTGCTGAGCTTAGGGGCCTCCGCTGTGACAAGGAGGAAGCTCATAGGGCTCTACACACTGCCACGCGGGACAAGCTCAAAAACAGATATAAATCCCTGAATAGGGATCAGGAATACTGTCAGCCAAAGTCAGGCAGGAAAGGCAATTTTCTAGTAATGACTGCTGCTCTGTCTGGAGTGGCATAACGCTGATTATGAATTAGAAAGCTAATCCCTCCATTGTTGCTGCAGACTCTGCATTATGGGAAAAATGTAACCAGTTTTAGTTCGGCTTTGACTCACAAATTCCTTTCACCTTGTGAATGTGGGGCCAAATAGTACGGATTTTGCCCAACTTTTACAAGGCCACTTAACTACCACTCCCTCAACCCCTTACAGTTCCCCTCTAACACATCCAATCAATAAAATTGTGTTATGCCATGCGCTCGTCGTCATATATAATTGCATGTGAATTTTGAATATATTTTGTGTCCAGTCCCTATATGTCTATCACTTGCAGGATCTTTAGCACCATAAGACCAAGTGAAATTCTAGGTATGTGTAAATATGTAAATGTCCTTTAATGGCTGGCTGCTTGATGCTTAAAACAAGCGATGTTTCCTAGTCAGAAATATTAATGTTTATTAGACCCAAAATTTAACCCAATATGCTATTTGTACACTGGCGTTGTACAGCTCCAGAAAAAACCAAGAGACCACTGCACCTTTTTCTTTCCTTAAAAAAAAGAAAGAAAAAAGATACAGTGGTCTCTTAATTTTTTCTGGAGCTGTGTGTAAGTTTGGGGTAGTAGTTTCCTGTCTATCAATGGTTATGAAATATTCTCCTACTTAATTTTCAATTTCCTTCAAAGTACGATAGCATAGATAAAACAAATGTGTGCAGATAAAATAAAATGGGGGGTTTAACAATTATGTACAGTCACAGTGCATTGATGCACTCCATTTAAACTTTGACCCAGTTTCCATAGAAAGTATACTGTGGAATGAATTCAAGCTCATCCCTTCATGAGTATAGAAGGCTGATGCAAACATGAGATACAGTATGGTAAAGTATATTCTCTATCATCACTACACTGGAAAGGTAAAGTACAGTGCTGACTTTCCTTTGAAACAAGCTGGGTTCTTTCCATTAGGATGTCTTGCAATCCCAAATTAACTGTAGGCGATCTGTCTGTCTTTTGATAAAGGAATGACGGCTGAAAGTAACATCTCCCTATTCTCCCCCACTCTCCGTGGCAATCCCTCTCTGCTGTCCCCTCTCTCTCTCCCTGACCTCCCATCACTCGCCCAGGAGTACAGAGAGGACTGGATAGGCCAGACGAGGGCCGAAATTACGATAATTTGGTTTTCTTTTGTTTTGAAGCAGCGGTCCTTGGAGAGGAGAGGAGGGCAAAATGAGATGGCTTTGTAGTGAGATCATTTGGGGCTCAGGCGCAGCACTCTGAAGTTAATGAGGTCCAGACAGAGAGTCTCACAAGATGGAGAGCAGCATACAATATAAGTATGGGCTCCCTGGTGCTGCAGGGGCCATTCACTTATTGTTATGGTTTCAAGGCAGTGGAGGAGTGCATTATTGCCTGGGGAAGGACAGGCAGGAGGGTGTCTGAGAGGCTGGTTCAGCCAAGAAATGTTAAGTAGATTTAAATAAGGATGTCTTTGCGTTCGCATGCACTCTCTCTCACTCCCTCTCTCTCCACAACCCTTGTGAAATAAATTAGGAAGGGAATACTGCTCGATCAATTGCTGTATGATATCAAATCGTATTAGACCGTATCCTTAATCTGGTTCCTACCGCCTGTTAAACAATTCCAAACTGAATGTTCCACTAATGCACATGTTCTTACTAAACCCAGTCCCTTTTGACTCTGTATCATTACGCCAGATGTTCTGGAGGAGGATTCATGTAAAGTCTGTGTCAACACACGGCCCCTTTCTCCCCAATGACCTCCTCCATAATGCAGTGTTCAAATCTGTACCCTGCCCAATCCAGTAATTCGCGATGCAATGTAGTGAAAGTCCATAGTCATAGGATTTACAGTGTTACAAACTGACATCGGGGCAAGAAATCAATATTATTTAAAATGTTTTTTTTTGCTGAGGGAATGCCAGGATATGTCATTTGAATCTAGAAAACGTACAGCAACACCTATAACGGAATTTCCCAAAAAATCCGTCTATTTTTGTCCGTGTTCCTTTAACGTGGCAATGTGACTTGCAGCATTCCATGTCCTGACTGAGACGGTAGTCGCTCATTCTCCATACTGTCCTCCCACTCCTTTAGCTTTATATTTCCACGCTGATTTCCCAGCTGTCATAGCAGCAGTTTAAGGCGTCAGTGGCGTCACTGTAGCTCTCCCAGGACACTGACTGTGGTGCTGCTCTGAGCCAATGAGTCGACCTTGAGTTCCCTGTCTGGTCTGCTGGGGCCAGGCAGCTCGACGTGCCTGACAGATGCTTTCTCTCCTCTCATTAACTTGTGAGAGGTGTGGAGAGGGAAACGGAGGTGTGGGGGGGAGAGGAGATACTGAGGGACATAGAGGAAGATTGATAGAGAGAGAGAAAGCAGGGACAAAGAGATAGAGAGGTTGACTGAGAGAAAATAGAGATAGAGGTTGACTGAGAGAAATAAAGAGAGAGACAGAGAGATGAAAGAAAGAGAAGAAAATGGTTTTGATTTAATTTGGCAGTAAACCCAGACTTTGACTAGTAACTCCAGTTTTAACCGCAGTGACTCACTGAGCTAGAGGTACCAGGTGAGAAGGACACAAAAGAGACTGAATGATCATACTGAGGTGTTTCATTAAGAAAAACACAGTAGGGAAGGATTTTGACAGGAAGGACAATTTTACAGTAACTAGCACAGTGGTGGTGATGAAATGAATCCTACACTGTATTTCAAAGTAAGCAGTGATGCATGGTTAGCCTAATAGTATTCTTACGGTATGCCTGTTTGCTGTTAGTTATTCAAGACACACAGCCGCCATGGAAAATGGCAGAAAAAAGTTAATCAACTTGAGAAATGTAAACTGTTTTCGTAGTTCATATTCAGTGTGGCTCTCAGGAGCTGAATAACATTTGTTTTTGTAACATCTAACTTAACAGGAAACAGATTGTTTTTGTTCCATCCAACTCAACAAGAAACAGATGCATAAAAAAATATCTGATAGTCACACACCTGCTAATCAAGATCCGACTGTCTCACCAGAATGAGCATTCTCACACAAGACTGACTTACTATTCTACTCTCACCGGGGAGGGCACTCCGGAATTATCTTCTTGTTTCTTAACTGTCTCCCCAGGTTGTTCTGACACTCCAAAGCATGCAGTGTCCCTTTGATAGCCAGGTGACATTGCCCCCATCTCAAACAGCATCACGTTGAGCCTGTCATTTTGGCTTGTCAACAACAACAACAACAACAACAACAACAGGGCTACAGAGTGACTGTGATGCAGACACACACATATCCTGTCACTGAGGAGAAGTCACTTGGCTGGTGTGACACGCTGTGAAGGATGGCACTGCGATAGCTGCTATTCATCATGCAAATATACGAGAGGAGAATGAGAGGTAAATATTCTCAGAGGAATGTGTTCATGTAGATAGACTAGATGATTATGTCAGCAAGAGAAATTGCCTTGAAAGATAACCTCTTCATAACACTGTTTTACAGTGAAGACGCTTTGTCAGATTCAGTTCAAATGTGGTGCACAATCTTTCTGAAGACATCAGAAGAGAGAAATACACTTGTTTTCTTTATCTCAGGCTGTTTATTCCTTGATGTAGGTATTAAACACACAAAGGTGCACACGCATGGACTTGGTTCACTTACACACTTTTTGTTTTCACAATACTTGAGGATTTTTTTGGGAGAAGAATGTTATTCCTAAACCCTAACCCCTAACCCCGTAACACCTTACACTAACCTCAACCTTAACCCCAGGCCTACAATGTCCTTATTTAGGAATGACAGAAGATCCTTACTACACCAGATGTGGGTTAGGGTTATCATACTTTTTAGGATTTCCATGTATGTGATGATGCTGTCTGCTGTGTGAGTGTGTTGGGTACAGTGTGTGTGTGTGTGTGTGTGTGTGTGTCTGTGTTTGAATGAGAGGGACAGAATAAAAGAGGGTGAAATTGAGCTGCTGCCAGTGGGCCGGTCTTTATTACCGAAACACGACCTGCGGCGCTGGAGGCGTTCCTAAACCGACTTCTCTCTGGTTCTGAGGCTGGCTGAAAAACAGACACTCCTTTTAGTCTGCAGGTAGATCCGTTACCTCAGCCCCGGGCTATAATAACGTAGAGCCTGGTGACGCTATGCCAGTGAAAGGTATGGAGAGAGGAAGGGCCGAAACCGAGAGGTGGAGAAAAGGAAGAGCAGCAAAATTGAAAGGGTGTGGTTAAAATGGGAGGTTTGATCGGGAGTGAGACTTTGACAGCTGTTAGATTGGGCCAACAAAGAATCGCATTAAAAAAAATATTATCTTATCAAATCAACATTATTATTGTTGAGAAGCCCATTTGGGTTCTGGGTTCAGGCAAATTAGGTATATTGCTACTGGAGCTTTGTATTCCATAATGAAGTGGGGAAGATTGAAAGATTATGCAAGACTGTGATGGACTGAAATATCAGCCAATTAAAACCAGTGGTTGCTCGTCTACTCCTGCCATTGGTTTACATTCAATTGGCTGTTACATTCGGAGGCCCTGTGAAACCAAATGGGTCGACAGAGAGAAAGCTGGTGGATGAGATTAGCAGGTCCATGGTGTGATATCCCCTTCTAAATCTATCTACACACGCACACATGCACACATGCTATCTCCCTTCTCTCTCTACTGCACACACTTTCTCTGTCTCTTTCTATCTCGCACTCATTCTCTCACTCTCTATTTCTCTTCATTACATTCTTCAATCTTTCAAAGTCCTTTATTCTTCCTGAGGAGGAACTAACCGTTGTGAGGGGTTATTTCCTGACCATTGGATCTGTCATTTAGAGCTCTCCTTCTCCTTGCCCATTTTAGCTCAGATGATTGCTGTGTGCCAAATCACAAGGACCAACCATCTAAAAATGTATTCTCTGTTTTATCAGGCAAAAAGACAAAATATTATACTATGTCTTCAAATAACTGGCGAATAAAATCTGTCTGCCCAGGGTGTTCAGTAACACGCATTCTTCATTGCGTGATGAATTATTCTTAGTGTGATTGACCAGAGGAGCCCTGACATTAATATGCATGGGCTGTCTTCTCTTCTGAAGTTGTTCCTCTCACCTCCATATCCCCAAAGGACCATCTCCCAGGCAACCTCCAACCTCCTGTCACCTGCTCTGGGCTCTGACACTATGGGAATATCGGAGTAGATTCTGGGTGTATCCAAAATACCACCTTGTTCCCAATATACGGAATAGGATCTCATTTGGAATGTGTCCACTCTCTCAGAGCTTGTCTGAACACTGTGGTATGATTATTATTATTGTATTTCCTAACAGAGTTGAATAGAAAATGTGTAAAACAGAACTAAAACGACCCCTTAAGAAAACACAACATAAATATCATGTGACTAAAACCATTTAGTGAAAATGGTTCAAAGTGAATCTAACACATGAAGCAATAATGTGAATGGTAATGTGATTTTTTTTTGTACAGGACCTCATGAGCTAATTGTGAGGGCTCCCTTTTTTCCTAAGAATATGTTACAGAGATCTTTTTGTGTGGATATTGCCCCAGAATGTAGATTTGTTGTAAGTCTTCTCCAACAGGATGCACGACTTTAGATCTGCTTTATTTTCTCTCCCTCGCCATGCCAGGTGTCCCCTTTGTTGTATTGTCCAGCACTTTCCCTAAACTCCACTTGAGTGGTATATCTACAAGGCTGCTGGTTGGATCATAGGCAATTTAATGTGTTAGACTCACCAATACTGTTGAATTGTGTCTGGAGTCCATTCGTCCAGCCTATGTCGGAAGCGGTAGTTGATTCACGTTTTTCCGTCATGGTGACTGGCCAATATTGTATCTAAAGTCTGCCAAGATGCAGATCAATAGTTCAGTTAGGTGATGTGATGCTACACAAGGAATTACCTCAAAGAAGACTGATTAGCGCTTAAAAACCTTCACTTGCCATAATGCAACATACTGTATATTGACATACAGCTAATTTCAGTTTTTGGTATAGAGACAGCTGAATAGCAACTCTATCATGCAGTCATGTTGTGACAGTTCACAAGTATTAAAAACAACTTATTTAATTTGTCAATGTATTCAAGGTTACTACAACAAAGAAGTGCATTATTGAAACAGACATCTCAATCTGAAAACCCGTGTTACATTGAGTTCAGTTATTCAGTTATTATTAGTTTCAGTATAGATGATGGCTCAGCCCTCTTTCCCTTTTCTCTTTGTCCTACACAGTGTAACTTGTCAACAAGGTGTATCCTGGAACCACAACACATTAACTCTGTAATGGTAACAATAACAGTCGATAAATGCAGAACTCACCAATTCCAGTATTTCGAGAACAATATGTTTCCTTTAGACTCTTTCCTTGGTGAATTTATGCAACTGTTTGTCTGATGGTTTGGCGATAGTTGTTGGAGAACCATGCACTGTGTTTTTTCCACTCTCTTGAATGGGCGTGGGTTACATCTGTTGCTCTGTGAGCTGATCTGCTAATTCCCCCGGGTACACAAGTTCTTACGTAGCCAAGACTAACAAACACGCAGGCCCCTCCCTTCTCCAAATGGACCACAGCTGCTGGGTAATAGTTTGACACAATAGAATTGGCTTGGATCGGGTTTTGGATAGGCCTAGGGGATAGGGAGGAGGCACCCAGAGGATGCATAGGTCCTGGGATAGAGTGACTAGAGTTAGGGCTGGGGTCTTATATTTGACTAGAGTTAGGGCCAGGGCAACAGGCAGGACTAGACTAAGGGCTAGAGTTATGAGTAGGGCTGGAGTTAGGGCTAGGGTTGTATACAGGGCTAGAGTCAGTGCTAGGGTTATGGACACGGCTAGAGTTAGAACTTGGGTTATATATAAGATTAGAGTGAGGGCTAGGGCTACAGAGGCCAGGAAGAGAGAGAAGACTTCAGAGACCTGGTAGAGAGTGGGAACTTGTCCTAGTCTGGACAGCTCGGGAGTGTTCAGAGAGATAAGAGTTTACAGTTAAAAATGCTGTTTGCGGTTGGAAAAGTGGTGCTGTCGAGCCAAAAAGGGTTCCCAGAAAAGTTATACTAAGTCATGTTTGTGCCATCAAAACCACTCACACGGGTAGTAATTGTAGTTATAGAATATGTTACAACACGTACCACATCCAGACCAAAACGTGAGTTTTAAATAATAGTAATCTCAGAAGTCTCAGAATGAGTGAGGGGGAAAAAGGATCTCTTATCTAGAACTAAGCTAAGTTTCTCCCTGGAAAAGAGATATTATACAATATAGATACAGATACAATATAATTCACAGAGAAGCACCAATCCAACTGCGTTAAATAACTGTTATTATACATCTGTGACTGCTCATTGTGTTGAAGTATCATTATGATTGTCAGAGCAGGTGATGTGCAAACAGAATTACTTTTTAATCGCCACCGCTTTTGGGGGGAAACTAAAACTGATGTGTTTTCATAGCTGCAGACACTGCATGAACAGCTCTAAAAGCAGGTGGCCGTACATTGCTCAGCTGTCTGGGCCATTACACTTAAGATAAGCATTTACCTGTGGAATACACACTTAACAAACATTCAAATATCAAATCAGGGAGGAAAAGATTAATCATGATTTTATCTGTGATTCTTTTTTTATCATTCCAATGTTGCTGTTATATTTAACATGCAGTCTGTGATTTTTGGCCACTGGTTGTATCAGTGGCACCATCGAGACAAATTCACCTGCCGATTTGTATTCAGTGTCATCAAATCCACTTGCTGTCGAACTTGGAATTTAATGGCTAACGGAAGAATGATAGCGATTCAACTTTGAGATTATGATAATATTAAATGACATTTTACACACCAAGCCCAAAATGTGAGAAAAAAAAAGGTTTATCACAGAAGTCCGAGACTGCACCTTCCTGTCAGTTTACATCCGAATAATTTTGCTGGTCTTCACCAGAGCTTTGTCTGAGAGCACATAGGGTCAAACGCCTTGCTCAAGGGCACAAGAACAAATGTTTTATCGTGTAGGTATCAGCCAAAATATTACTAGCTGTCAGACTTTGCAGTTCAGGCTTCACAGGGAAGTGATGTGTACTCTGAAATACCTTTTTATATTTCATAACAGTTAGCTAGAGTTTGAAGACTAAGAAACCATATTGTAATTTCCGGTTGTTTGTAAAACGTGAGCTCAGTGATTCTGCTGTGCACAATATCTTGTGTATTTCTGACAGCACAAAGCTTTGCCTGGCATGTCGTAAGCTGTGCTTGATGAGAGCCTGACCCCCACTAGACTTCTGGAGTGTTATGGTCCTTCGGGTGAACAACAAAGCGGAGAAAACATTAATGTCTGCTGTCTGCCATCATGGCAGTGTACTGAGTACCAGCGTCTTCGTTAGAACTTACTGAAGTAATAACTATTTCCTCCAAAACACTGTATCTGTTATCATGCTGATAATGAAGATGTACTGATTACTGATGATGACACGAATAACTGGCTGTGATGCGATGGTTAATTACATTTTAGGAAAAAAATCTAGCCCACTTTGCATCTAAGCAATTTCAAGCCTGGCAATCAACACACTGAGCATGGTGTGAGAAGTGCAGCTTCACAATCAATTTATCTTGATTAACCCTGTAAATCATCATACTTGGAACCATGAATGTAGAAATCATTTTTCTATTGACATGAATTCAATGATGTTGAGCCATTCTAAGGTAACTATTCTGTTCAATTTTCAGTAGATCTGCTGTGGATGCTTGAAAAATGAAATATGGCAAGTCATTTGCTGAATTTGAGTGGCAGAATATTATAATTCTCCCAAAGCTGAAAACTTACTAGACCACATGCAACTAAAACTGGTATCCATTTTGCTTGTAGACATCCGATTCATACAGCTAGACCCATTGACAGTCCAAAGTACGACCATATCAGTAACTGTTCTCAATGTGCTTTTTTCAGGATTACAGAGTTCTGTCATATCAGAAGGTTCTGTTCTAGAAAGGACTCTCAAACCCTCACCTCAGGAGACCGAAGGCCTCCACTTATAACTTTTACTGTTGTTTTTATTTGACATGTCCTCTTACTAGGAAATTGTTGTCATGTGTCTCTGGTGTGAAAGGAGTGTTAGTGGCAAGGCTAAATCTTTGGGGGGGGGGGGGGGGGGTCGCTAGTACCCCCGGAGAAATACATATCTGAGGGTTCATATTTCCCTATGGAGTGCGAGCGACAGCTGGTAATTGTGTCGGCCAAGCTGTCTGTTCCTCTGACCTGACTGTCCCCTGACCGCACCTTGACTCAAACGCTTCAGACAAGTCCGATTTGTTTTCCTGTTATTTTTTGGTTTCATATCCGACCTACAAGGTTGGCGCATTCATCAATGTCGATTTTTTTTCTTTCTCTTGTCTTTTGCTGCTCTTTTAATACCCATTACATTCCACGTTAGACATCTCACCCAATCCCTAATACCACTTAGTCCAAGAGGCCAATTATTCCAATGGTTTGCAAATTGAAGTAGAACTGAAGTAATCACATGTGCCCTTCCCCTCATCTGTCTGTGGATATATAGGCAGATAAAAAGATTGGGGGCTTGAGGGAAAGGTTAACCTGGTTTAATGAGGGGGCGGTGTGGAGCTGAGGCGAATACGTCGGAGATGGCAGGATGCTGGGAAAGGTCACGATGACACTGTCGGAAGCAGCCTCTTTCTCTTTCTGTCTCTCTGTTTTCTCTGTCTCTATCTGTCAGTCTCTCTGTATCTCTGTGTCTCTCTGTACGTCTGTCAGTCTCTCTGTTTCTCTATGCCTCTTTCTGTCAGTTTCTCTGTGTGTCTGTCTGTCTCTCTTTGTCTGTATCTCTATTTCTCCTTCAATCTTTATCTCTGCCTTTATCTATTTTTGTCTCTGTTTTAATCAGTCTTTATCTTTCTTTGTCTGTCTCTCTCTCTATGTATTTCACTGCTTGTATATCTCTCTCTCTCTGTAGTCCGTGTTGGGAGTTTGGGTTTGTGTGAGTTTGGGTGTGTGTGAGTTTGGGTGTGTGTGAGTTTGGGTGTGTGTGAGTTTGGGTGTGTGTGAGTTTGGGTGTGTGTGAGTTTGGGTGTGTGTGAGTTTGGGTGTGTGTGAGTTTGGGTGTGTGTGAGTTTGGGTGTGTGTGAGTTTGGGTGTGTGTGAGTTTGGGTGTGTGTGAGTTTGGGTGTTGAGAGGGCACTGGAGGTGCATTGCTGCTACATTTTCTATCCTTTTCCTTAGTGTATGTCTTTAGAATAGGACATATGTTGGTGTGGTTTATGAGCATCGGTTTGTAGCGGTTGGAGGATGATGGGAGTGGGAAGGCCTGGTCTCTCCCTCTACCACGGGTACAGGTGTTGCTTGGCTGGACAGTTGAGGTTGTCTTGCTGGCAGTGGGAGAACAAGTGGGGTTTAATAAGCTCTTAGTCTCAGCATCCAGGATAAGGCTGTTGTGGTGTTCCTAAATACTGCTAATATGATATGATTTCACTTTCCTCCTACAAGCAACCCATAGAAGGCCTTTTTAACATGAACTTAGTTGGGGACATACTGACACACTCCATTTTGTCTGTCAATGCTGAGTGCATGGAACGGTCTCCCGTGTGTCAAAAGAGACCTGTCAGAGCAAGGAGCCTGGCCGCTCCAAGAGTCAATATTTCACAAACCGTCTGGCGAGGGGAAAGATGTTTCAATGGGCCAGCCTGAGCTGGGGGCTTATATGAGCTGGTGCCATCAAGATTGGTGATCTGATGGGGTCAGCCGGTTGGAGACCAGCAGCTGATTTGCTTGCAGCTGATTTGCTTGCAGCTGATTTGCCTCCATTCACCTGGATCAACACTTCCTGTTTGGAACCAGACTGACCAGCTGGGTGTGGAATAAGACAACCGCTTCCTGTTTGGAACTAGACTGACCAGCTGGGTGTGGAATAAGACAACCGCTTCCTGTTTGGAACCAGACTGACCAGCTGGGTGTGGAATAAGACAACCGCTTCCTGTTTGGAACCAGACTGACCAGCTGGGTGTGGAATAAGACAACCGCTTCCTGCGTTTTAGTATCGCTGCTGCAAGTGCGGAGAAGCCGACTGAGGACTGTGTTAACTTTTGAACACCACAGTCGGGAGATTTTTCGACGGTCAGCTAGGAAAGCACTCTGCTTGACGACCGTCAAGGTTTTTCACGGACAAGCTTCGAGTGCTGTGAGGGTTTTGAGGTGGTCTGGGAGTTTGGGGCTTGACTGCTCCCTTAAGGATGCTGGCGCAATATGTATTAACCTCTCATGGAGAAGTGAACAGATGACCTATAATGGAAGATTATTAACTCTGCATAAATCTCCCATAGAGAAGATACCAGCTGATCTACAGCTGGGTTATTAGATTGGAGTGGCTTCTCCATGATTTCGTTTGTCGCAGGACCCAAGTACACTTTTCAGAGTTGGAGGTGGATTTGTCTATTGAGTTGTTTATCAGGTCAGACTTAGTTAGCCATTTGGAACATCACAAGAAACGGGGTCTACAGACACTAGGACCATGGTGACGGGGCTGGTGAAGGACGGGCTGCGGGTGGAATGGGGATATTTTCAGCTGGTTAATTATCGTGTGGAATAAGGATAGTGGTGGAGGATTAGAGCTGACTTCTCCATTTTCTTTTTTTTTGGATTGGGTGTTTAGGGAGTGCTGGTGGATTTTGTCTTAACTGTTATTATTCTATACTTGTATTTGTTTTTTGTACCTGTTCACTAAAGTGCACGGTTGTGTTACTATAGGATTTTCTATATATCTCTCGGTTTCTGTCTTTTTGACTTTTTCCCAGTCTCCTTTTCTCCCTGTCTATCTGACTCTGTATTTTTCTGTCTTTATCTCTGCCACTCTCTATAACTCTCTCTGTCTTTCTATCTCATTGTTTCTCTTCCGGTCTTTCTGTCTCTCTCCCTATTTTTCTGTCCTTCTCTCTTTCGTGTCTGTCTCTGAGCGATGGATGCTGATGTCTGCATCATTACAGTCAAGGACTAAACACCACGCTGCTTCTCTTGTCACTTTATCAACAGACTGAAACTCACAATTTATTCATAACTTTTACCATAATAAAACACAATCAGTTCCCAACTGCGTTGCTTTTCAGGCCCACATAATATATGTCACAAACAAATGAATCAATTTGAAGTCTTTTTTCCCTTTTAGCCGTGATCATTCCTTAAAACCTAATCAGACATACAGAGGGAAACTGTGGGAAGACAAAGCCCTCACGTACTGTGGCATCATCGTCTTCTCCGCGTCTATCTCTGTAGCTGTCACAACAGCTAGAGGAAGACATATAATCTCATTACCGTTATGTCACACCCGTACTCAATCAACCATTCTATTATGTTTTCTCCCTCTGTGATCGACCTGAGGCTAATGTTGCTAGCTTTGTTGCTTCTCAATATCCAGCCTGGATCTATTCCGTTCTTTTTCCTGTGGTAGATCATAAATTTAACCATTATAAGGTGTAAAAGCTTTGTGAAATATGTTACGCGTATATACAACTTGCTTTTAGTCTCTCATTGTACGTCATTGTATTTACTCAAATGCAGCACCGGTGGTGTTGACCAGAGAATAACAGCACCTACTTTTTTGATTGTAGGATTTGCCTGCAGCTTGTAATTTTATTAATAACTTGCTGAGAGCAGTGGAGAGGGTAATGGACTACTCCATCACTCTGGGCCTCTAGATCTGCTCCTCCCCCAGTGAAATATGATAACACTAGCCATCTCAATCATCCAACCAGCCCACTTTTCCCCAGTCCCCTAAAACTAAAGCTTGCCTTGAAGGCTAAATAAAAAGAAATGAATGGCTGCAGAGGAGCATTACTCATTAATTCGCTCTTCCAGCACTTTTAAGGAGTTTTCTTTTTCAATATCATTAAAATTGTCGATAAATCAAAATGGCAGGCATAACTATGATATTTTTGTTTTTAATATAACATGTAATAGCGTGTACTTTGTACGGACCTAAGGTCAGATGGAAGAAATGGAGATTAGAAAAACAAATCCAATCAAATCACAACTTACGCTATTGTATTCACATAAAGCTGTAAAAATGTTTTTTTTAATTAAATATACATTTGTTTACAATATACCTGAAGAATTCAATAAAACATATTTTAAATAAATAAATAAAATATTTTAATCAATTGTATTAAATAATTTTGTGAGTGAGGTCTGTACAACTTTCATAGTAGAGGGAATGCAAGAACTAATGCACTTTAACGAGTACAACCAGCAATAAGAATCCTTTATCGTGGCTATTTCTAGATGGAATTTCATAAGCTGAGCATATGATAACCAGTAATACAAAGCCATATGAAGCTTGCTTGCTGTTGTTCAGCTAACAGTGCATAACATTTCTTGAAAATTGCATCTATGTCAATCTAAGAGCAAGCAACATGTTGTTCCAGAAGAGACTGCAGTTCGATAAAAGGGAGAACTTTGAATTCTGACCCTGCTTCCGGCAACTGCAGCCTTTTACAACAGCTGAGGAGAACTTTCTACAGCATAACTTCTTCATTCAACAAAACTCACAACTTCAACAACCAGTACAGAAGATCTCCTGAGACCAAACCTACCTTTCTACCCTAGACTCCATCTTATAATCTAGAGATGATTAATTTCAAAAGTTACAGGCACAATCACATAACATTGTACTGAACTACATCTGGACTCTTCAACATGATTCACTGCCCCAGTCCTCTGTGGTTCGCTAAATCATTACATGTTACTGGATGTCGCCGAAGTTAGACGCAGAAAGAATAAAGCTGTTATTGGCAGTGAGGGCGCAGCAAACAACATATTGTGAACAGAAAACCGATGTGTTTGGAGAACAAGAGAGGCGAGTCGCAAAGTCCTTGGCACGCAGCCACAATTCTATTAAGTGAGATCAGTGGTTTTCAAAGAGAGAAGGAACAGGTGTGCCGCACGCCCGGGCCTTGCATCGGCAGATGGTCCAACGTCATTAATCAGTCATTATCACATTCAGGATCCACAGGTGAGTACGAGTAAGTGAGTTAGAGTGTCGGCAACCGACCAACCAACCTCCACGGAAAATCACCGCAATTGTACATTCAGGACACACAAGGCCGTTTGAAGCCGGGCTCGATGAGGTCGTGGAGATGGACTAGAGAATTTTTTTTTTTTCGTTTCGTTCGAACTTCAAAGCAGACATACGGTCAACTTAATGCGTTTTTTTTTTTCTCTCCATTTGTTGTTTTGCATCAAACGAGGTCCAGCTCTCATGCCCTGCTAAACAGCCTGTAAGTAACAGAGCAGTGGGATCACCATCCTCCATTAGCCACACAGGGAAAGGACCACCAGTGGTCCTTAAAAAAAACCCTGGGAAGGACAGACGACTAACACTGGGTTTTGTGGCAGCTGGTTGCTCTTCCCACAGGGGACTGTTCTGTGTTTGAGGCAGGGCAGTGCAAAGAGCGGGAGGCAGGAGGATGGGCGAAGGCGGCTCTGGTGTGTAAGACTCCGCGGAGTCATATGTAGTATTCCTTTCTGCTGTGCCTCACAGAGCTGTGCAGGTCCTGGTTTATGTTCAAGCCTGCAGGGTAGCTGCGCTCCAAGCCTGCGGGGTAGCTGCGCTCCAAGCCTGCGGGGTAGCTGCGCTCCAAGCCTGCGGGGTAGCCCTGCTCCAAGCCTGCGGGGTAGCCCTGCTCCAAGCCTGCGGGGTAGCCCTGCTCCAAGCCTGCGGGGTAGCTGCGCTCCAAGCCTGCGGGGTAGCCCTGCTCCAAGCCTGCAGGGTAGCCGCGCTCCGGGCTGTGTCTGGGATCCTTCTTCTGGGAGGCGGGGGACTTCTCCTGGGTCTGGGCGCGGCTACAGCGTCGGTACAGGAAGCATGACGTCGCGGCCGCAGCGCAGAGGACCACGAGGACCACGGCTGCGACGAGACCTGGGGTGTTGGGGGGGGGGTACATTGAGTGTACTTCAAGGTTAATCGTATTGCGTGGGATACTGTAATGCGGTAACTAATAATCTCCCAATCCTCTGGACTATGAGCAATGTTAAACATTTCTTCATTGTTTGAGGGAGGACGGCTGTACCACAGACAAAAAGGATATAAGTTGCACTGTGGAGAAACACAGATAGCTCGGTCGTGATCTTCTGGCTCACCTCCAATTACCGCTGAACCACTCCGCGTCGTTTTCTCCAGACGATCTCTGCCGCTGTCGCCGCGCTCGGAATGATCTTTTCCATGAACAGAGGAAGCAAGCAAACAAAGGATTTTTTCTGACATGACCTTCAATTACATAATGCGGACTCTGAAAGGAATATGTGAAATTTTCTAAAGGCATTGCAATCAATGACACTTAGTACTTAAGTCAATATGCTTGCTAATGTCAAATCCCGAAAGAGGTTAAGTTGATGAGTCATTACCGACCCACTCTGTGACATTTGCATCATTAGTACCCTGGAGTTATAGCTTTATTTTCATCACAGTCTGGTGATATGATAATATAATTCCATATAAAATCCATATTGTGGAGCCAAACATGATTCACAGTAGCTATATATAACTTACCGGAAATCGATTGTGATGTTGTACTATCAGCCAAGGCTCCACAGTTGGATTCAACGAGATTGCCAAGAACACGAACCAATGAGCTGCCACGATTCAAAATGGCCGCCTTCAGCGGTGTCAAATGATTGAACTGGACAGATGACAGGCAGCCAATAAAACCCCTGGATCCGGCCCAAAGCACCTCCTCATCCAAACCAGCACGTCCTGCTGAAGTACTTGTGAGTTTACCCAAAGTTAGAGATCGCAGGGTGTTCATTTTTGTGTCAGAAGAAAGGTTGTATTTTTGCTCGATGTCCTTGTCAATCTGATTTGGGAAAATATAACACATTTCCAAAAGGTGGGCTGAAAGACAAAACAACACAATGCTTTTCTATATATTAATGATCGGATATATTTCTAAAGATATCACTGACCTGGACATTCAAGTCCCTTCCCTCACGGTGCACTTGAACACGGTGGAGCTGCCCATCAGCCAGGTTGAAGGCTTTGGGGACAAAGACCTCGGCTGTCCTCTCCCTGTTCAGACGGTACCAGATCTGCAGACTCCCTGCCAAATTTGAGAAAATGTGAAAAAAATGACTCCTATTCCAATAGGAGGTAGAAAGAGAGACAGAGAGCAACAAACAGAAGGAACGCTAGCTACCGTCGTTAGCCAGGATGATAGCCAGGTACTGCTGATGGTAGGTGCTGACACACAGCAGCATGGCAGGGGTGTGAGTTGTCAGAAAGCTGAAGGCGACATTTTCTCTGGACTCGCTGTTATGGGCGTAGATGGCTGAGGAGGGGCTACGGACTGGCTGCCTGATAGGAGACTGGCTAGCCCTGTCTCTGTTGTGGATGACTGGAAAAGGCATCTGGAAGCTGAAGGTCACGGAGGAGCCTCTCTCAAAGGACATTGACACTTCTGTTACAGGAAAACAAACCGGCACGCCGTTACTGAGGATGAATAATACTATTCTGTAGTGCTGTGCGGTGATCTCAGACACTGATTCAGACAGCATTTGAGAGGGCTGGCTTATCTAAATGTTGAACGGGTCAGAAGGTGAGGGATGCGTCAATTGAAAGAAACATGGCTAGATCAAATTATGGATCAAACAGAAGTCAAATTCTCTGAGGTTCTGACGAGCCGTGAAGCACGTTTTGAACCTCATTCAAATGACAGTGAATAGGTTATAGCTGAATATCTGATGTGATAAAGGCTGTTTTGTTGCCAGTGGATTCACGGTGGCGTAGTCTCAGCAGTAGATCTGCTGTACGCCAGCCATGCCGTGCATGAATAGAGCTTTTCAATGGCGTTCAATTCATCAGAAAATATAGTATCCCTACCATCATACTAGAGACTCAGATTTATGGAAATGAAAGTATCTCATCTTTTTCACTCTTTTTCTTTGATTAATCCTTTAAAGAAACCTCCGTACCATAGCCAAAAAAGACAGTGGTAAACCCAGCTTCTCGCAACCTTTGGACCTGATTGATGATCGTGGGGATGACTCGCCTTTCTTACACTGTGGTCCAGCATACGCAGAGTGTGTACAGTCACAGACGTATCCACTGTTGTTCTCCATACACCTTCCTCTGTTGTGACAGACGCTGGAGGAACCAGTGCAGTGACCAGGGCAGCCCGGGGTCACCCCGGGGGTCAGTTTGGCTCGCTCCTCAAGGTCAAGGGTCACGCCATTCAGGGACAGTGCACGGATGCAACCGAGGAAACTGCTCTCTCTGGAGGCGGATCCTCCTGTCGGGAGAGTGTTCCGGAAACTAACTGAAGAACTGCCCAACATTCGGCTACTGATTGCAAAATTGATATTGTGCGTTTGGTTTCAGTTGATTATTGGTTTGTTGAACAAGGTGAAGTGTGCGGATGTTGTGCCTTTGGCGTTGTTTCGCCTGGATCTAGAGCCCACCTACCTACGAACAGCTGGCTTTTGAGCTGCAGGCGGTAGTGGCCTTCAGACGGCGCCTCCAGGGTGTTCAACGGCAGCCGATCCACCTGCAGGGAGGCCTCCTTCAGGTTGCGTTCGGCTCTGACATAGTGCCACTGCCTGTCGTTCAGGGGGACCGGGGATGTCACCGTCAAGACCACCGGGCCGTTCCCCACGTCAAAGGTGAACGTCACAGCTGACGGCGCTGGATGGAATGGGAAGACGCGCTCCGATTACAAACCTGCTCCGTTTGCCTTCGACCGGCGGTCTATGGCTCCAGGCAGGGCCAGTGTCTCCGTTTAACCGAGATCTTTATCAGAGCTATCTAATGAAATACCAAAGAAGCCTTTATCTAGAAACTGAAAAAAATGTACATTTGAGGAGACACAAGTGTCTAGGGGGAAGGTGTGATTGATGATTGATTTGGGATTCAGGAAGGGACACTCACAGATCAGCTTTAGAGCGATGAAGTCAGTGGGGCCCAGGTTCTCCAACACCTCACAAAACTTTGTAAAATCTTTTGATTTTCAAAGACGTTCTCAAAACTTCAATGAAGTACGCATCGCAAGACTGAGTCACGCATAAACGGTACACACATGTTGATGACGCCAGTCATGGAACATGCGGTACGCTGTACATGTCACACATGCCAGTTATAACACATATTCATGCACTGCTTTCCACTGTACCACGAGTGACTGTCCGCATCACAGTTGCAGAAGTAGTTCATGTCGATGCAGTTTTCCTCCAGGCTGCAGGAGCACTGTTGGACTGCAGGTTCGGAGCCACCCCAGTAGGTCTGTTTCCCTCCATTCCGATCCAGCCACCATGAAAGGGGTGTGCCGTCTACAACCAAGACAAGGAACTCCTATTGGGACATGTCAACACTACTGGCAGATAAAGGTGACATGATGTAACAAACACTGAAAAATGACAGGCTACACTCATTTATTTAACTGAAATCAAATGAATTGCAATGCCCTCGAGCAGAAAAATATAAGCCCACCCGTTGCTTCAACAGCTTTTGTTGCCCCCTTTGGCAGAATTCACATAAGGTAGGCATTTCTTGTAACTGTCTATCAGTCTCTCATTGACTGGAAAGCATTTTGACCACTCTTCCATAACATCTTGCTTTAAGTGTGTGATGTTAAGGGCTTTCTTTCAAGTAAGACTCAGATCTGGGCTTAGATATTCCAAAACCCTTAATTTCTTTCTATGTTCTCTTTTATTTTGTTCTTCTTCAGCTTGGCTTCCATGTTCTGAATCATTGTTCCGTTGTATGAAACATTTCCAGGTTAGCGTAAACATTTTTGTAGAAGGCCTCACATTCTCCTCTACAGTAGTATTCTCTGGTTATGGAATTCATAGTTGACACAATGATGGCAAGCTGGCCAAGCCCTGAGGTAGCAAAGCAGCCCCATATCGTAATGCCCCTGCTACCTTGCTGTACGGTTGATATGAGGTTCTTATTGTCAAAGTGTTTTGTCTTTAACAAACATGACGTCTAGCAATGTGGTCAAACAACTCCACCTTTAACTTGTCTATCCAGAGCACTTTGTTCTAGTAGTCTTGTTCTTCTCCCAGGGGTTGTCTGGCAAACTTCAGTCATGCATTTCAATTATTTTTAGAGCAGAGACTTCTGACCTCCCATATATTCCAAGTCTGTGCAGACACTTTCTGACATTTGAGTCATGCACTTCAACATTGATTTTGGCTGGATACACCTGTATATCCTTTAAAGTTATCCTGGGGTTCTTAAACTTAGTTCACCCTTCATTATCAAATCTGCTTTTGAAATACTGACTGTACAAACATACACTTAAAAGTGACCAAATCAGAATTTTGGCTGTTAAGATGTCAGTCATTTGCTGTGATGTCATTCATTTGCTGTGATGTCAGTCATTTGCTGTGATGGCTAGCTTACAGGGCTGGCTCTAGCCTTGAGGGCGCCCTAAGCAAGACAACACATTTCGCTATGAGTCAGATCACTTTCATCAATAGTATGTTAAAAATCTTGATTAGCTTGACTGTTAAAAATGATCATGTCAAAAAAGAACGCCTTTAAGCCGCATATCAGATGTTCTTGGGTCTCGATAGTTTCCTATAGTCTTGTTTCGGCTAAAAAAGTAATTCTGATGTTCTGGAAAAAAACAGATGTCCCCCTTACTGAATTATGGCTCAGCGGATTGGCAAATGCCCTACATTTAGAAAGAGTTTGATATATTTGGAGCCTCTCCTCACTTATTTGATAGATTTGGCCCCCGGATAACCAAATTCCAATATCATTGGCTTGCTGCTGTTTGTGCTTAAGAAGGGTTGCGTGTGACGACCGTCACACACAGGCAGGGCTGGAGGGGGGAGCTGTGGTCTGGGAGACTCTAAGTCATCCTTTTTTATTTCCTTATTTCCTCGTTCCTGTGTTAGTTTGGGTATTAATGAAAATAATCTCATTGTTATATCTGTATTTAGCTGCTTACTCAGCTTCAAATATAAATATTTTAAACAAAAAAACTGAAAAATAAATTTGTTCATTTACAAACGCATGTCCAGAATATAGATTTCTATTTAATTTCAAACAATCTATGAATGTGGTTTGAAATGTGGTTTAAAATATCCGATTTTGTGTTTCTTCTGCTTGCTCAGACTGGAGGGAGAATTCAAATCAGGTATGGGAATAGAATGGATTTGAGTAGCTTACACCTGTCAGCGTGAAATATGCTTTAAAAACCAACAGTATTTGTGGGTCTTTAGAGATCAGCTATTGAGCTTTATTCCGTGACATGACCTGTCCTAGATAGATTGCTAGTGGTTTCAGACTATTCATATTGTTGGGGCATTAAAGTAGGCCTAAAGGAACATCCTTATCAGCCGGCCCAACCTTCCTCCAAGATATCAATTATGATATGGTTACATAACAGATACAAAAATCTATTTCATATTCGAATGCACTTTAGGATGATTCTTGTCTAAAGGAAATTGCTCTACAAGTGTCATGAATTATCGTTCAGAAATGTCTTTTGATGTTGGCATGCCATGTTTTCCCAAAGACTTGTGTGGTTAAGACTGAATCAAACCACGTTTTTGATCTGTATGGAAGGCTGGACCCTCTGGGTTACTCTAGAACAATTTTTTTAATGACGTGCACCTATTTGGCTGCATCTGATTCTGAATCCAACCGATGGGATGATAAAGGTAGATATATTGTATACTCACTTTTCCACCAAAGGAAATTGCAGATGATTATTTGAATTGCACGACTGATTGAAAAATGAAAAGTGACCTTTTTTCTTTGTTAAATTAGGTTACCCATATCTGTCAGTAGTGCTGAAAGAAAGATATGTCCATATGTCCAAACAAACAAAGGTACAAAGAACCAAAACTGTTCAGGGGGTGTACTCACTTCCTCACAGCACTGTAACTAGGATGAGACCATCTGCATTAATATTTCATATGAGAAAAAAAAGAACATGAATTTCCCAAGCGAGACAGCAGAAAGACTCAGTGAGGCTTTGTTCACAGTGGGAGTTGGAATCAAAGGGAGCAGAGGGTTCGGCAACCCTTAGGGGGGGAGAATGACACAAACAAAACAAACCACATCGAAATAGAAGTCTACAGGACTAACTCTGAATACTTTTGAAAACTTTTTTGTTGGAAAAATCGAAATTCATCGACTTAAAAAGACAACTTGAGCTCTGTCAAAATGACTTTATGTGCTTACTAGCCCTCTAATAATACACAACAAGAGAGGCTGGTAGAGGCCTCTAGTGGCCAAAAGGCAGCTTTTGCACTGATGTTGCCACTGAAGGCTTCCGTCGTTTTAATTAAGTCAACTGGGTGGGTTCTCCAGCTTCAATGGCTGATGCTTCCTGATCCTCGCCCAAACAGGTCATCGGAAAGGGATCAGCCAGTGAATTGCACACGTCAAGAACTACTAAAAAAGGGGTGAACTTACCCCAAGTATTGAAAAGTCTGGATTTCCTGCAGCTGTAGACCACTTCCTGTTGGCAGTGTTTGGATCGTCCAATCAAAGTGCGAAGCTGTTCCAGAGAGGCGGTGTAGTTGAACCTCATAATGTAAGGCTTCTGTGGTGTGGACCCAGTTACTCTCTGGTTCACATACCCACTGTTAATGTGGCCCACCACTGTCCACACAACGTCCTCTATAAGGAAGACAGAGCAGGTACTCTATGGCATTCACATGACAATCAGGTCAACGGCTCAGTCATTAATCCAGATTATCCCATTAGCCCAAGAAAGACTTTGGGTATGTGATTTTCCAAGAGTTTGTTTTCCCAGCTAGGTGTCCTTGACATTTCTAATTATAAATGTAATTGAGGTTAGTCAACTACTGTATGGACATACGGCCAGACAAACGAATATGGCGTGGGTTAAATGCTGGACACACTTCATGCAATTCGCCTCACATTCTATTTTATAAAGAATAATTAGAAACACCACCAACGCCATAAGTTTCCAAGCCTTGCCTGTTCAAACCAGACAAAAGGCTGTGCTCACACTTCTCATTTCTGGTTTTACCAGGCTATGCCAATCCATGAACTCACCGGTCATGTTGCAGTAGACCAGCGTTGCCTTTAGAGGACCGCTCCCATCTGGATCAATGTAAAAGTAGCCAGACTTGCTTTCCATTTGCCTATGTGCCTCACACGATGCCTCATAAATAGCTGTGGGAAGTAAGATCAATGTTTAAATCAATATTCCATGCTCTGGCCCATACCCACACATTAGCGTACACTGTGTTGCAGTGGATGTGATTATACTGTATATGCCAAAAGCTCTAGCTAAATTCAGTCTTCTTTTGGCATTCTGAATGTGTCAATGGTATTGGTGTGAAGTAGAGGACCATAAAGGAGGCCATTAAAACAATTATAATAAGTATGTAATAACACCATGAATCAGCAATTAGTAAAGTAGCCTTCACTTCACCACCGTATGACAGCTTCATGGTAATAACAGTGTTCCGTAATGGGAGATGGTGGAGACGATACTTTAACTGCAGCCACTCGCTGTATATTGTATATTCACACTTGTAAAGAGGGTGGTTTGAATCCTGAATGCCGATTGGCTGATGGCCGTGGGATATGAGACCATACACCACGGGTATGACATCACATCGCTGTTTACCGCTCTAATTGCTAATTGGTAACTGGTTTATAAGAGCAATAAGACGTCTCGGGGGTTTGGGATACATGGTCAATACACCACGGCTAAGCGCTGTGTCCGCTGGGACGCGTCGTGCCTAAGAACAGCTCTTAGCCGTGGTATATCAGCAATATACCACAGCCCCTCCTTCCTTATCACATATACACATGTTGTGCTGCAGAGCGATTCAACCAGTCTTAGAGCGCCGAAACACTTCTGGTTTTCATCCCTTTCCTTCTTATCAGCGACTAATTCAGTCCTGGGAAGAAACTTAAGGGTTTCGTCACTCCTGTGTTGTTGACCTGCGTGCAGCATGTATTTTAATAGAGGGATGTTTTTGTGATAATCAGAGAGCCAGGGGCTGTGTGGCGGATGACGATAATGTCAAACTGACTTACAGTTGTGGCAGGTTTCTCCAGTGTAGCCTGTCCCTGAGCAGTCACAGTAAAATGTATCCCAGGATTGGGTGCAACGTCCGTCATGCTCACAGAAATTGGGCAGACATCTACGGACAGAGAAAGAGAGGAAAAGAGAGGGAGGGAGGGAGGGAGGGAGAGAGAGAGGAGAGAGAGGCATGTGTTCAAACTCCAAACATAACTCAAGACCGCAGAGCTGCACACAGACACATTAAAAGGCATTAACACTTCTTCCACTGTCTGTGCCCTCCACATACTAGCTGCTGTGTGTGATGTCTTCTCTGTCTGTGCCCTCCACA
>JACXGI010002175.1:0-31736 GCA_016801175.1 Esox masquinongy
GGTGTTTTTCTGCTAAGGGGACAGGACAACTTCACTGCATCAAAGGGACGATGGACGGGGCCATGTACCGTCAAATCTTGGGTGAGAACCTCCTTCCCTCAGCCAGGGCATTGAAAATGGGTCGTGGATGGGTATTCCAGCATGACAATGACCCAAAACACACGGCCAAGGCAACAAAGGAGTGGCTCAAGAAGAAGCATATTAAGGTCCTGGAGTGGCCTAGCCAGTTTCCAGACCTTAATCCCATAGAAAATCTGTGGAGGGAGCTGAAGGTTCGAGTTGCCAAACGTCAGCCTCGAATCCTTGGACAGCTCTTTGGTCTTGGCCATGGTGGAGAGTTTGGAATCTGATTGATTGATTGCTTCTGTGGACAGGTGTCTTTTATGCAGGTAACAAGCTGAGATTAAGAGTGTGCTCCTAATCTCAGCTCGTTACCTGTCTAAAAGACACCTGGGAGCCAGAAATCGTTCTGATTGAGAGGGGATCAAATACTTATTTCACTCATTAAAATGCAAATCAATTTATAAAATTTTTTGTGTTTTTCTGGATTTCTTTGTTGTTATTCTGTTTCTCTCTGTTCAAATAAATCTACCATTAAAATTATAGACTGATCATTTCTTTGTCAGTGGGCAAATGCACAAAATCAGCAGGGGATCAAATAATTTTTTCCCTCACTGTAGGTTAGATGTAGGTATGTATGCCTGGATCATTTCAGCGAGGTAGGTAGGAGCAAGTCCATGTAGCCCTAACAGGCAGCCAGTGTACTGGAGTAATTTATCATGAAATAGAGTACAATAGGCCAAAGGCTAGACATATTTGGAGCGCACAGGAAGAACAGACAAAGAGATTACAGCACTCGCACAGCAGACTTCAAAAGATTCAGAGTTTAGTTGGGATACAGTGTTGTCTAATAAATGTAAGGCAATATTTGTATTAAAATTGTTTCCTGGTGATCCTGTCTTCTAGAAGGGACACTGGTTGATGTTTGTATATGGGGCTTTCTTGCAGAAACTTCCTATCACACCACAATAATGTATGGGAGAAAACAGTTATCAGGCACGCTCACAAGATTTACTAGAGATACAGAGGGCTTACTCTGATTTAGATAAAACTGCTTTTGACAACCATTACACATTTTTATAGAATTCCTTGCAGAATAAATTGGTACCACTTTATTTGTCAGGATGGAAATAACGAGGTAATAAGTAGGTTATTTACAGGAAACAACATAGAAACAAAGAGGAAACAACTGGGTAACAACATGGTAACTACACATAAATAACAAGCATGTTTCTGTGGAAAATAGTAGGTAACTGCTAGGAAAGTTGTAGGGAAAAAGCTTTGTAACTGAGACAACACTAGGTAAGGGCATGCTAGTCACCCATTTAACGTTTGTTTGTTTATGCTGAAATAACAAGGAAACTGTAAGGAAAGTTCCACGAAACAATACAGAATGAAAACCGCTACCTACCACGCCAGAATGTGTCAATTACTCATCAACAGTTGATATGTTGTACTCCTGTATTTAATTGATTTCCTGACATTACTGTTAATTCAGCACAATTCAATTGTTAAATTCCCCTGTATTTAAAATATGGAGCTAACAGGTAAGGGGATTGTTACAGAGGCATAACTGTAAAATTCAGACAATTACTAACAGCTACAATGTGAACGTTTGTGGAAAGAACAATGAATATCCAAGGAACCGGTAGGTACACTCGAAATACACATGAAATAAAAGGTTAACAACATTTGAAAAGGGAGAAGGCTAATGCTGTATTGCACGTTGATAATACAACAGCATTGCATTAAAACTAACATTTTAATGCAACAGCATTGCATTAAAACTGGTGTTTTAGTTATTTCGTCTTTGTTTCTATGTTGTTTCCTGGAACTAACCTAGTTATTACCTCTTTATTTCCATCCTGCCAAATAAATTGGTACCAATAAATTTAAATTTGAAACATCGTTGCAGTTCAAATGTCTGTGTCACGGTCGGGGAAAGGCAGGACACGAGGCGCAGAGCGAGTACAGGGAAACACCCTTTTAATGGTCTCTTTGCCAAACAGAACAGAAAACAACAAAAGGAGAGGCAAAGCGGGAATTGAGGCAAACCACAAAGGGCACAAACAATGAACCACAAACTGAAGAACTCAAAGGTCTACTTAAATAGAGTCCCCATTTAGAGGCAACACGTGACAGCTGCTTCTAATTGGGGACAATCAAAAATGGAACCCAGAAATGCAGAGAGGCACCTCTGTGGTCAGGCCCTGACTGTGGCCCCCAGGTGCATAGAGATGAATAGAGGCCCCCAGCCAGGACCTGACAGGACTCCCCCCAAAGCGTGGGCTCCCGACCACAAGACTAGAACATCCAAGGGGGGAGGGCAACGCCGGGACAGGAGGAGGCTCCGCCCCCGAGGCAGGACAGGGCGCCGGAGTTGAGGGAGGCTCCGCCCCCGAGGCAGGATGGGGCGCCGGAGCAGAGGGAGGCTCCACCCCCAAGGCAGGACGGGACGCCGGGACAGGAGCGAGGCTCCGCCCCCAAGACAGGATCCGGACCCCGGGACAGGAGGAGGCTCCACCCCCGAGGCAGGACAGGGCGCTGGAGCTGAGGGAGGCTCCGCCCCCGAGGCAGGATGGGGTGCCGGAGCAGAGGGAGACTCCACCCCCGAGGCAGGACGGGACACCGGGACAGGAGCGAGGCTCCGCCCCCAAGGCAGGATGGTGACGCCGGGACAGGAGGGAGGCTCCACCCCAAGGCAGGATGGGACGCCAGGACAGGAGGGAGGCTCCGCCCCCAAGGCAGGACAGGGTGCCAGAGCGGAGGGAGGCTCCGCCCCCGAGGCAGGACGGGGTGCCATAGCAGAGGGAGGCTCTGCCCCCGAGGCAGGACGGGGTGCCGTAGCGGAGGGAGGCTCCGCCCCCGAGGCAGGACGGGGTGTCGGAGCAGAGGGAGGAGGTGACAACAGCAGAGGCTTGGACCACCCCTCTGAGGGTAGTGGCAGGGGCCCCTTTCCGAACCACTCCGGATGCGGCTGTCGCTCGGCGTCACACCCCTCCGGGGGTGGCCCTGGGGACTCTGGGCTGGAGATCAGCGCAGGAGCCCTGGTGCGAGGAGCCGGCACTGGAGGTACCGGACTGGGAACTGGCGGGCAGGAACGAGAGACCCGGTTAGCCATCACCTCCTCTACCGTCTCCTGCTCCCTGAGCTGCACGAGTTCTCCAACGAGTGCCCACGAGTGTGGCAGCAGGGGCTCTATCTCCAGCCCCTGCAAAGACCCCCATAACCCCCCTGAAAAAACATATGGGGGTTCTTCTGGGCTTGTCCGTGGGGTCGCCAACATGGCCATCACCCTGGATCCTAGATGGGATTCAGAGCTAGGGCCCAGCTCTGCTTTGTCCTGGATTGGAGGATCGTTCTGTCACAGTCCGGGGAAGGCAGGACACAAGGCACAGAGCGAGTACAGGGAAACATCCTTTTAATAGTCTTCTTGCCAAACAGACCTGAAAACAACAAAAAGAGCGGCAAACCGCGAACTGAGGCACAACACAAATGGCCCAAACAATGAACCACAAACTCTGACCACCTCCGTGTTCAGGCCCTGACTGTGGCCCCCAGGCAGCACCTGAGAGTCTGATGCTTGACCTTTTCACTGTGAACTGTGATTGCTTTTCATAATCTGTGTTTCCTATCCCTGTGTTTCAATGTGTTTTCTTTTTGTCTTCTGTTTTTATACCATAATTCATAATTCTATAATACAAGGATCAACTTTAAAGGAAACCTTGTTCTCAGGTTTATTTCCGTGTTTAAAGGTTAAAGAAAATAAAGTGAAGAAAAACGACTGTGAATCTTACACTAAAAACCTAATGAATCTAACCTTTAATTAAGTTGAAATATATTTCGTCTAAATAATACTTTTATTCAAAAACATCTGAGCCTCAAGGCTCTTAAGTGATTATCCAAGACATCCTGTTTAACTGGGATATAAACATACTGTATGAGGTCAAACACAGGCTAAACTCCCTTAATCATCTATTAACATGGCAAAGGCCAGAAGACATTCAAATGAAATGAGATGAAAGTTGAACCTTAAAAAAATCAGCTACTGGCTATATAAAGACAGCTACATGTTTGAACATATCTCCATCATTATCATTGGAACTTGGATTATTACTATATTCTATGGTCTGATGAGACAATACGTAAGCTTTTTCGCAACAAACACCAGTGGGTATGGTGTAAAAAGAGCCAAGTTCATGAAGAAACAACCTAATACCCACTATGGTGTATAGTGGTGGATATGTGATGTTGTGGGGCAGTCATTACGTTCAAAAGTCCTGGGAACCATGTTAGGATACATGGGAACATTGATTCCATCAAGTACCGGGAGGCTACAACTGGGTCGAAAGTCAATGGATCTTTCAGCAAGACCATAACCCAAATAATACATCCAAATCCACAATGAAATATTTCCCTGACCACAGGGTCAAGCTTTTTAGCAATGGTCATCACAGACCAAGGCCAAATAAGGATTAAGAACTCGGAAGGATCTGACCACATAAAAAAACAAAAGTATGAAAATGTATGCACTCTGGATAAAGAATAAATAGTTAAAATCAAGTGAAGCATTACCAAAAGTCCACATAGTTGTGTCAAGCTAGCAAACCACGCCATTTCTGCAGCATATGAAAAAGAGCAAATTCATTGTCAAACAGATGTTTGTGGGAGGGAAGGACAAAGGGGGGGAGCTGTGCAGTCAATTTCATTTCTGGTGAGAGAGAGAGGATAACATTCATACCCTTGAGTAAAGCATGGAAATGGGTAAGATGCTTTAAAATCCAAACTTCTTATAACTGTTAATCATTTTCTCATACTTGAGTGCATAGTGTCAGTTTTTATTTTTGGGTATTTTTATCATATTAGATAAACCATTTAGAAATTAAGGTGTCTTTTCTGTCCACCCATTTTAGGGTGCCAAAAGTATTTGGATAGACATAGTGTACAAATGTTATGTTTACTGTTGTACTTGCTCAGATATCCTGCATGCAATGATTGCCTGAAGTCTGTGATCCATTTACAACACCCGATACTGGGTATCTCTGGTGGTACTCTGATACATCTGCACTTCATATATGTTCTTGCTTGTGTGCTATAGCAATGGGTTCTTCCTAATAAGAAAAAACTTTGAATCCTAACTGTCTGAATACTTTTGGCACTCACATTATTAGTGCACATACAAAAAGTATGGAATTATAAAATGTTAATATGTAATGAATGAAAATCTCTATTAATTAAATTTGGAGTTCTGTTTTTATAAAATATACATTTGTTTATATTATCTGATGTTTTGTTGTGAGCAAATCACTCACTTGACTTTAATTCTTAAATTTCTTACCGGAATCAACTGAAGTAGCACAATCTTTATTATTGATGTTTTTTCACTCATTATAGTAAAATTACTCTTTGTATTGGAACCGTGTGTATAGAAAGACCCACATATCACAAACCTTAATTAAGATCAAAATCTGTATTCATGTGTACAGCCATGTCCTTACTCTCATGAGAATAAAACAATACTCGTAGGTAGATACACTATGTCCATGTATGTACTACAATGAAATTACATGCATTTTTAATGTTATGTTATGTGTGGATGAACACAAAATCCATCATGAAGATAAAATTGGACTTGAAATAGATGTACTTCTCCACTTCCCAGTGCATGGTTGCAAAATGTGTACTATTTCGCAAGATATTTACTGCCACTTCAATTACTTTAATATTCTAATGATCAGCACTTTTTTCTGACGTGTCACTGCCTAAAAGAAAATGTGTCATAATTCTTTCTAATTCCAGACAACTCTACCACGGCACAACCAAACAATGAGACAACTTGGATGGACTTGGACCAAAAACTGGACAAATTATCACTTGTTGTCTACTGTGTGGCATTTGTGCTTGGTCCAATTGGCAACGGTTTGGTGATCTATGTGACCAGCTGCAGGATAGATAAGACTGTCAACTCAGTGTGGTTCCTCAACCTAGCCTTCGCTGACTTCCTCTTCACTTCCCTTCTGCTTCTCTATATCATTAACATTGCCCGTGGCTATGATTGGCCTTTTGGTGACATCATGTGTAAGTTAAACACCATGGTGACTGTACTTAATATGTTTGCCAGCATCTTTCTCCTTACGGCCATCAGTCTGGATCGCTGTCTATCCACCTTGGCGGTGGTGTGGGCTCAGAACAAGCGCACGCCAGGCATGGCTGAGGTCATCTGTGTGGGAATCTGGCTAGCCTCATTGGCCTGCAGTCTGCCGTTCACTATCTTACGAGGGATTCAGACCTATAATAACAAAAGAATGTGCAGTTATCTACAGTCAGTGTCTGTTTCCACATATTTAAGACTGATCGTGTTCCGGTTCCTACTGGGCTTTCTCATCCCCTTCCTAGTCATCTTCGGCTCTTACATTGCCATAGCGCTGCGTGCCAGGCGCCTCCGGAGGGGAATAAATCGCAGGTCATTCCGGATCATTGTCTCCATTATTCTCGCCTTCTTTATCTGCTGGATGCCTTTCCATGTCTTCCAGTTTCTGGAATATATGAGTTACAGCATGCCAGCCCTTCATATTGTTGTGCATATTGGGAATCCTCTGTCCAGCAGTCTTGCCTTCCTCAACAGCTGTCTGAACCCAATCTTGTATGTCTTCATGTGTGATGAATTCCAAAAAAAACTGAGGAAGTCTGTGCTTCTAGTCTACGAAAACGCCTTCGCAGAGGATCATGGGATTAGCTTTATGTCATCATCCCGCTCACTGAGCTCCCACCTTTCCCGGATTTCCCGTAAATCTGAGTCTACGGCTCCAGAAGAGAAGGACACCGCCAAGTCTCTGGTGACCAGGTCTAACAGTCAAGTGGCAACCCAGGTATAAGAGTCAAGGGCTAGAACATCTGCATTACAGAATTATTGGACTGTATGGTGCATTTGGAAAGTTTTCAAACCCCTTCACTTTCTCCACATTTTGTTGTGTTATGGACTTAGTTTATAACTGATTCAGTTATTATATTTTGCCATCAATTTACACGAAGTACTCTATAATGACAGAGCTAAAACGTTTTCGGAAATATGTACCAATTGATTGACAATAAAAAAATGAAATCTATAAGAAAATGTTATTATATTCTGTATTATATAAACTCTGCACAAGGGAGATTGTACTCTAACCACAGATGTAATGATTTATTTGTAATTGAACACAGTCAGATGTATATATTAATACTGATCATTAGGACTGTTATAATCATGTGAAATGAATATCATGTAGAGTTAAGGATGTATTGTAGCTGGCCTTCACTCACATGGGATGACTACTGGCCTCTGGTTATTCGGGAAAACAAGAACTTTACATAGGGTTAGGTTAGGGTTAAAATGGTAATATTGATTCAGTTATTATATTTTACCATCAATTTACACAAAGTACTCTATGACAGAGCTAAAATGTTTTTAGAAATGTGTACCAATTGATTGACAATAAAAAAATGAAATCTATAAGAAAATCTTGTTATATTCTGGATTATATAAACTCTGCCTAAAGGAGATTCTGCTCTAACCACAGATGTAATGATTTGTTTGTAATTGAACAGTCAGATGTATGTATATTTAATACTGATCATTAGGACTGTTGAAATGAATAACATATAGAGTTAAGGATGTATTGTAGCTGGCCCTCACTCATATGGGATGAGTACTGGGCGCTGGTTATTTGGGAGAACAAGAACTTTACATAGGGTTAGGGTAGGGTTAATATGGAAATATTACCTATTAACTTTACATAGGGTTAATATGGTAATATTACCTATTAACTTTACATAGGGTTAGCTTAGGGTTAATATGGTAATATTACCTATTAACTTTACATAGGGTTAGGGTTAATATGGTAATATTACCTATTAACTTTACATAGGGTTAGGGTTAATATGGTAATATTACCTATTAACTTTACATAGCCGTCAGTCTTGTATCAGTAACGGCCTGGCCATCTGTGTAGGCACCTCTGTTACCAACAATTGGAAGTGGAATGTTATGACGTGTGTAGAATGATTACAGTTTGACTGCAGATTGATTGATGTCAGCCTTTGTACACATTAACTGATTCACTCACTTTATGCTGTGATGTTTTCACTCAGTTGTGCGTTTTATTTGAATCACTTGGAAGAGTTACTTAACACAATCAAATTCAAATAAAAAATGTGCAAGCACGCTCCAGAAAAAATGCTTTAACTGCTACACTGAAAGCTGCCTCTCTGCATCCCCGATAACCGATTAGAGAAGTACAGTGATGACATACCTTTGGTATATGGTCAAATCTCTAATTGCTACTACTGACCTCTCTGTTAATAGCAGCAATTATTTATTAATCAAGGGTTTATGTTATATTGCCAATACACCAAAGCAAATGACTGCATTGTATTTAACAGCCCTTACCTATAACATATTGCTTTTTTTAGCACAACCCGTGACCCAGTGTAGCTAAAGGAGGTGGTAGGCAAGAAGGCAATATGTTGGAATGCGGCAGTCCATAGCTGTAAAATGTGATGAAAAATTAGCTGAAAATGTATACTTAATATGAATCTGGACAAATGTCTTACCATAAAATGGTTGTCCATAACAGCAACATTCAGGATATAAAAATAAACAAATGACAGATGATGGCGACTGTAAAAGCACAGACCTGAATAAGGATTCATAATGTAGCTAAGACTAGGCCCAAACGCTCCACAGCATATTTACTGGTTTTCCAACTCAGTCAACTGTTGAAGTATACCAGCTCACATCTACCTGTACATAAAGAACATAAACAGCCCTGTAGCCAGCTGCCATGGTTGTAGGGACAACACGCATACCTTAGCTGCAAAACCCCTTGTATAATCAATAGTTCACATTAAATTAGCAAAACATTAATTAAATCAGGCAATACCATGAAAAGAATTAGATTCATATCTTAAAATTCAAATCTCATGCTTTAGTTAAAAAGAGAAAACTGTATCAAATGGCATAATTAAAGAAACTGTAGAAGTGTTGATGAGCAGTGTGCTAATTATCTAACCATTACAGAGCAATTAGCTTGGTAGTAAACAATTAAGGTCCAGGACCCCTACAATGGTGGATAAATGTGCATGATAATGGACTCACTGACCGACAATTGGACTAAGCCCACACATCGGTGGCGAACAGAAAATAAGTGAGCCTGGGGTTGCGGAGGCTGTGACGTGGGGAACAGCAACTCCAGCAGCCCTACTTCCCACAGCTACATGGATACATCTGAAAAATATTTACCAAAGGGTGCTTCATCACATTCTCAAACATTTAAAAAAAAAAACAAAAAAAAAAAACACTTGAATTACATTTATTTCAGAAAACAGCAGACAGCACACTACCAGGTGTACCATGTAAATATAGTACATACAGTATCTTAATACTTGACAATGTCTTTCTAAACAGGGTTTCATTACTGTGTGTGAGACTAATTTTGAAAGTGTATACCAAGAATAGTCCTGAGGGTTTTAGGAGGCTGGGATATGGGTGGTCCAAAAACAAATATTTACTTCTGGAATCCTGGAATGCAGTGCCCCAAAACTTGTCTGTACTCAATCTGTTCACAAACAATGCATGACTCATAGTGGCAACAGACAACATACTCGGTATAGTGCATCACAAGATCATTTATTATGATAAAAATCTCAATGTAATGTTTAAGTAATATTCCAATGCATCAGGTGACCTTTGGGCCCACCCCTCATCCTTAACAAAGAATTGCAACATTTTCTTAAAGGGGAATAATGACAAATATCATTCATTGCTTGAAGCAATTGTTGGACTCTTGCTCTATGCACGCAAAACCCTCACAGAGGGAGAAGGGTTGTGCTAGCGCGGGCGCAGCGTCACGGATACACCCCCCCCACCCCAGGTATTACAACAAATGTGGTGTCACTGCCAAAACACAAAATTGGGGAACCCCAATTGTGTTACATAGCAATACATGTTGTGATGTCAGTCGCGGGTTTTGAAAGTAAACCTATTAAAACAACTCACCCACTGACGGCTCATTAGCTTGCAGCTAATGTTCACAAATTTCTATCAAATCACTTCAGATGGGGGAGAGCAATTTAACCCATTGACACTGTGCTTGAGCAATCCTTGACCCTGCTCTCCCTGAGTGAGATAGTGTTGTGCATACAGGGACAGTCCAAAATTTGCTTACAAACAAGTTTAGACAAATCTTAGATACTGGTCATTATTTCCCTTTAATAAGAACTTGGGGTGCTTCTTCTTGGCAGTATATGTTGAAAACGGGTTTTCGAGGGAGATGAACAGAGCACTGGTTTAGAATACTCCCCTGTGGCTCTTAAGAGCTTTCCTCTCCTCCCTCTGCTATAGGATACTGCCAGGGAAGAATTCCCAGCTAGCGGTCGTACATTTCCTTCATTTCTTTCAGGATCTTGATGCTCTCACTGTACCTCAGCTGATTCTTGTTAGATGACTCTTTCCATCTGAACAGAGTTACGCACAAAATTATCAATGACAAACGTGTTACTGACATACGTAATTTTGTAAAACATTTAATCCAATCCAAATGAAAGTCAGTTCAATAGTATACATAAACTCACCAATCCATTCATCAGTTTTAACAAACAGTTGTGAGCTTGTGATTATTTATATGCCTTGGACTTACTTCTGCCTGATCTTTTTCCAGCGTTCCATGTGGTTGTATATGAGGGGACCAGACACAGGAGCTGTATCTGTAAACTGAATCAAGTGGTCGACTAAATATTTTAAGCAATTGACTAGTTGATTCAGGTGAGCAAGTTCAGGGCTACAACTAAATGGTGAGATTTTTGGGATCCCCAGGAGAGGTCTGAGAACCACTGATCTATGAACAGAAATAACTGTAATGCAGAAATCAGATATTAAAACATCCAGTACAAACTTCAGATGACTTACAGCATGCTAAATCAGGCGCCAGATATCTAAAAGCTTACCTGTGAATTTCCAGGAATAAATGGGCAATGATATGCATGTCACTGTGAAAGTGATTGGAAAACACTAAAAAACCATCTGTCCTTTAAGTGAGAAAGCAACACACGTGTTTCTATTCAAAGGCACTCAGGTTAGGGACTGTGAGACCACAAGTCCATGCTCTTGGTTCAATCAGGTGATTTGAAAAGACAGATAATCTCGCCCGCCAGCTGGAAATTCCTGTAGAATGTTTGCACAAGCAATTCAGGCCTGTCATATTTTGATAAGTTGACGATGTGTTTACTTTAAAAATGAATGTTGACATCGCGCTCAATTCTATTGGTTATATTACCTCCTAAGTTGGCAATATAAGCTCTGTAAATCATTTCATATATTTCAAAAAACACAGGATTTCATTTGGCAAAAATGAAAATGATGGCAAGGGCTAACAGATGTGACACACTACCTCGCTGACGACAGGTTTTTCTGTAAGAGGAATCCTCAGATTTAGAGGATCTCCAGAAGGGCTGAGCGGACAGGATGTCGGCGGAGGTAGACGGTACACATTCTGACCCTTTCCATTCAGCATGTCTGTAGCCTTACAAGAAATATACAGGTTAAATAAAGAAAATAAATGCAGAACAGAGACTACCATTTTCTGAACTCAGAGATAACTTTTCATGCTCACACCGTTGACATATATTTCCCCCTTTTTGGTGGGTGCTTACCTCTTCCTCCCCCATGGTGCGTGTGGGGCTTGGGGACGTAGGTCTCTCTCGGACTGCCGGGTTGTTCCTCATCCAGGCTCGGCAGATAGGGTAAAGTGGGGTACTGTTGTTGAACTGGGCTAGGTCCACACTGCGGTCAAACAACTTGATAATGTAGGCATCTAGCGGAGGAAGAACAAATTATTGTAAGCAGATGAAAATTTTGGAGAAAGGGTATAATCAGTGAGTGACAGAGATACAAGGTTTTCAAAGTTAGGCGAGCTGAGTGTTTGGATGTTTCTGCAGGGAGACTTGCTTTGCTTATGTTGGTTGCTCTCTGTTAAGCCATCGTCCATCTCTTTCCGCTTCTTTCTCCGGTGCTGTGGGAAACGTGACGATGGCCTATAACAACAATGAAAAAGGAAAGAGAATGGGTCAAGGTTTTTGAGTGTCTAATAGTCAAGGGTCTTAAAAAAGATAATGAAGGAGGCTCACCGCTTCCCAGCAGAGGATGGAGACAAATCCCTGTGGAAAAGAAATAGACAATTAGTGAAACTAAAGAATTAAACTACAACAGACTATCAAGTCAGTCAACACTAAATGGCATAATATATATAGAGTAAAAATAACCTCAAATGATAACAAAAATGGTCATACTTGCTTAGAGAGTCCGCTGCCATCTTTGACTCATCTTCATTTTGCTCCCTGAGAAACAGCAGACAACATTACAAATAAACCTCAATAGACAGTACATAGCAAGTAGTAGTTTGAAAATGGTGCGAACTGGACATATGATTTCAATATGCAAGCACCAGGCCTTGTGTGATGATGTAACAATTTTTGAAGCAAAACTGTTTACACCTTAGAGGGGACCTATATGGCAGTAGAGGATGATTAAAGGTATATTGATGAAAACAATATATTTCAAAGAAGCTGTGTGTAGATATTTCTGTGCATTTGGAAAGAATTCTACCCCTTTTCACTTTTTCCACATTTTGTTGTGTTAAAGCCTTATTCTAAAAATATTTAAATAATTTTTTTCCTCATCAATCTACACAACAATACCCCACAATGACCAACCAAAAATAGGTTTTTAGAAATGTTTGCAAATGTATAAGAAAACTGAATTTTCACATTTACATAACTATTCCAACCCTTTGCTTCGAAACTCGAAATTGAACACATGTCAAGGATGATCAATAGGAACAGGATGCACATGTTTTTAAAACTTGATTGGAGACCACCTGTAGTAAATTAAAATTTTTTGGAGATAATTTGGAAAGGCACACAATGTGAGAAGAAATTCTCCTTAGTGCTCAAAGACATAATTGTATCCAAGCATCTAGGGAGAGGGTAACCAAAAGTTTCCAACGTTCTTCCCATAACTGAACCCCAAGTCAAACTTAGAAATTGGTGGAGAAGGGCCTTGGTCAGTGAAGTGACCAAGAAACCGATGGCCACTCTGACAGAGCTCCAGGGTTCCTGTGTGGAATTGGGACAACCTTCCAGAATGACAATCATCTCTCCAGTACTCCACCAATCACATCTTTATGACTGAGTTATGGTAGAGTGGCCAAATGGAAGCCACTCCTCATTCAAAGGCACCTAAAGGACTCTCAGACCATGAGACACAACATTGTCTGGTCTGATGAAACCAAGATTGAACTCTTTGGCATGAAAGCCAAGCGTAACATATGGAGTAAACCAGGCACTGCTCATCACCTGGCCAATACCATCTCTGCGGTAACACATAGTGGTGGCAGCATAATGCTGTGCGGATGTTTTTCAGCAGCTGGGACTGGAAGACTAGTAAGGATTCAGGGAGCAATGTTCGGACAGATCCTTGATGAAAACCTGCTCAGGACCTCAGACTAGGCTAAAGGTTCACCTTCCAAAAAAGACGGTTCTTTAAATATGTTCTACCCCCCAATTTTCACCGCTCCCTAGTTCAAAATGTACTCGACCACACGCGACCCTTCCAGTTGGCGCGATAGAGTTAAAGATAGTGTCTTAGCGTGGATGCCTAGGCATCCACGCTAAGACATTATGCTTTTTTACTTACAATTATTTTTAACACTTCATGTTCAATCACTATCATTATTAATAGCCTAAAGTCACTACCACCACTAAAAAGTATTAACCAAACATAAACACTTCACACAATTAGTAATGACATCATCCTAAGTAGGTTGGAGTGTTTCTCAGATCCTTTCTACCTCCAAGGAAAACAAAATGCTCATGGGGCAATTAAGTTTCCATTTAAAACCTCTAAATGTACTGAATCTTTCAAAATAAAGTCAAAACACTAACCTCTCACTGTCACTTTTCTCCACCAGACCTTGTAATACTGCATCTAGTCGACTGCGTGCACCACTCCCCTCTGGATCTGTCAAATATAATTCAAAGCTTGACACATTATTGATTGAACTACAACAGATGAAACAGAATGTTCCAGAAAACAGTAGTTAGTGCTAGACATGTGCAACTGTTACTACTGTATGCCTCAGTCCCTGAGCAGTAAAGAACAGATGATATCAATACAAGTATATCAATACTGTCCTCTGTTGCTCAGGGACTGTTATTGTAGCTCAATGCGTTTTGGGAAATGAACTCTCACCTGGCTTCTCAGTCTTGATCTTGACATGGTGCATGATCAGCCTCACTTCACAGTGAAATAAAAAAAAAACATTAACGTAAATATTTAACTAGCTAGCAATTGCTCGCTATAAAATATGCATAGCAAGTTGGTAGCTACAGCTAACATTTACTTGCTAATAATGATTATATGGTACAGGGAAACTCAACACATTTGGATTCTGTTACTGTAACTGTATAGCGCGAATTAATTATTGTAGCTAGCTAGCCAAGTTAGCTACAAGCTAGCAAGATAGCTACGTATTTTCTTGATTTGAGTAAGCGTATGAAGCTGTTATAACAAGGTAATACAATGACATATGCATACATTACTCAACATTTCTCAACTGCAGAACATCTACGTTGTCAGTTATTTATGTAAAAGATACTGTATTTTGTTTACCTCCAGAAAACTACTTAGTTTACTGGCTTCAGTGGCTTGCGGTCAGATTTGTTTCATTAGACTTTCCTCTTCCGCGCGCAAGTCGTTTGCTTTCTACTGATTGGACAACCTGGAGTTAACTATACGATTTCTATTGGTTCAAATTGATGTCAGTCATATACTAACGCTTTATAGATTGGACAGAAATGATCGTGGCGAAGAATTATGTCCTATGCGAACGTCACCTTAAACTTCCCGAATCAGTTAAACAGTTTAATTAAAAGTTATCATAAATGAAACCTGTAATAAAATGCAGGCAAATGTAGTCTATATTATTCATATACGCAGTCCATACCAAATCTAAAAATATTATATTTATCAATTTGGTTGCCTGGTAACTGGCTCTATAACGTACAACAGCTGTTATACCGGAAGGCGGGCTGCGTGAGTCGTGTTTTCTTTCATTGCTCAGCCCAGTGATAGCTGAACTCGGGATGTTGAAGAAATTATATGGCAAGTACCTGCTTTTTATTATGTAACACTTGTTTTCCACTTCAGTAATGTATCCCATCCAGATAGGTCAGCTAGCTACAGTGATACCCTTTTTGGTTGTCGACTGTTTTTTTCGAATTTACTGTGTAATAAAATACATTGCGCACTAACTCCATTAATTTGACCCAGTCAATAACACCGTCTCTTCCTATAACTGCAGATACGTGTAGTATGCATCTGGGCTATGACATTTCTCGTCCAGTTTGAGTTGGTGCAGGTATTGACAACATGACATCCAGGTGAAGTGGAACAAATAATTTGTTGGGAAATGGGTATACAGATTATTTACGGATAACATTCTATCACTACAAAAATATTCAACTTGTGTGTCTCTTCTAGTGGTGGTGCTGTGTTCACAAGGAGTAATCCATTTCCGCCAGACCCCCCTCTCCAAAAAACACATTACAGCCCCTCACTCATCAGTAAAATTTCAAAGCAAGCGAGGAAAACTGTAAGAAGACAACTTCAGGGGCTGCCAGGGTCTTTTCTAAATACACGTCCTCCAATACAGTGTGTATCTTCATTACAGCGTAAATCAAAACTTTTTTTCTGGTATGCCTTAGATTCTGAGCCCTGTTCGACTTAACCAGCGGTGCAGCCCTGTTCCACCCAGGATAAACACACTAAACCCAGAGGACCAGCACTTCCTCGGAGCAGCTCACCACTTTGCGCACTGTCCTCCAAACACAGAGGGCCAGAATAGTTTCTCTGATTCCTGGCCCTCCATTGATCTTGGGTCTTCCCCTGCCAACACTCCAGCATCCCTGAACAAGGACACATTAACAAGGGACCCAACATCAGGTGTTGGGAAAGGAGAGCCTCAAGATTCAGTTTTGGCAAAGTATGTTTGGGTAATGATATCCACAATAAGCTAACAAAGTGATGAGTTCATAAGAGGTCATTGCAGCGATGAATGATGTGTCAAAGTTGGGATGACACTTCTCATGTTTAACAGTGATGACTGCTTCTCCAGATACATAGAACGCTTTCGTCACGGAAGGCCACAGAGTCGGGAGGAACGTCAGCAAATGTCGACCATAGTGGGAGAGGGCCAGCAGCCATTCTGGTGGCTATCCTCTTCCCCTCTACCACCCAGTTCTACACCAACCCAAACCACTGACAAAGGTACATAACTTGAATTTGCTACTTTAAAAAATATATATTAAAAGTTAGACTTGTTATTAGTTACATATTTCTTGATGCACACAGGCTTTTCTGTTAGAAACAACACTGCCACCCCCCTCAGTCCCATTGGGCAGTTTCGGTATGATGCAGCCTCATCCCCAAGTACAGGCCTTCTTGATCTTAGTGCCATGGTGAGTGATGAATCTTTTCCATTGCAAGTGTTGAATCGGGGGAGGGGGTCAGTCAGGACTCGTGACACAAGGTCTCAGTGCAGAGAAGTGGTGTCAGTTGATACAGCTTTGTCCACTTCATGTTCTGTTTTGGCATTAGTTTTTGTCTTGTGCGGCATGTTGATATTAGACATGTTTGTGTTATGCTGTCAAATATGCCAGAGCCAGAATGACTGAGACAAGTGTCCTTAATGCAGAGAGAGAGAAAGTTGCGCTGCGCCTTATAAATATTTGCATACCAATACGACATGTTGTGCCCCATCACAGCCTTTATAGGACTTCATAAGAAACTGTTCTTTGACAGTGCATCTGTTACTCTTGTGTAACTTGCCTATCCCTTCTGGTAAACAATCAGCTCCATTTCAAGCTTTCTGTGTATCCCAGAGGGAATGTCCAGAACATATTTCTCAACTTTTATAATTATAGCCTTTATAGTTCATATTCCCACAATGTTGGTGATGACCAGATGCCTCACGGTGCACTCACTGGCCTCTGTCTAATTCCCCAGCAGGAAATGTCAGACTCCTCTCACTGTGACCTTGGAGACGCAGATCTACTGCAGCTACAAAAGAAGGCTAGCAAGTTGTTACATCAAAGGTAGAGCTGTGTGAGGAGTTTAATACACTGTCCAGGTTGGGAATTAAGTCATTATTATTTCAGTCAGTCTTGAAAACAATATTTTCTTGTTTTCAGTGAGCAGTCCCTCAGTAGTGGATCTATCCCCATCAGCTCTGAGGGCCTGGGCTGCTCTGATTTTTCATCACCTGTAAGCATTGAGGAGCCAGTCCGAAGGCCTTTAGTATCCAGTCTTGTCTGCTCAACCCCAGGTGAGGCATGGAGGTTGGGAAATAGAAACATTGCATTTGAATGAATTTGCATGAGTTATCTTCTCAACCACATGAGATTGCTTTTAGAAATTCTAGAGCCCTTATACCATGCTTTGATTACATTGCTAATTTCACCTGGTCACATTTTCTTTTTTGTTTCTTTTGCAACTTTCTTTTTTCCACTTTATATCTGAATTTACTTTGCACAACCCCTTAAGAGATCAGGAATCTAAGCTCATCAGACATTTATACTGGCGCCACGACCAAACCATTAGTGCTGGATCCCCAAGCGCCCCGCACGCGCCCAGAGGAGGACATCCTGTTTCAGTGGCGTCTAAGGAGGAAGATTGAGCTGGCTAGACAGTGGTCCCAGTCAAACCCACACCAGCCGTCTGTCAACCGGGAGGCTTGGAAGGTGCTTACCACGGTCTACTACACTTAGATGAACAAAAAACGGATTCCAATCAAAAACATAGGATGTGGATGCATCAATGTGTTTGTTTGTTATGAAATATTTGAAACCAATCCACATCATTATTTACATTCAGATTATCCTAGATATGGTTGGTTTGTTCCCCTTGGTTAGGTCCAGCAGAATCCACTCCCTGACCGTTCCAGAGGCACCCGCTCCTTCACCCCAGACCCTCAGGAGACCAGTGCCCCTGGTGGACTGTTCCCACCTGCAACTGCCCCCGTGCCCCCCTTCCTCGTCTCCAGCCACATGGTCTCCAAGTTGCAACCAAACACTGCGGTCCCTTCCCATATGCACCTCCTCTGTGATGTCCTGCCCTGCCCCACTCACTCCCTTTTACACAGTCACCAGAGAAGCCAAAACAGAAGGGAGGTCCCTGGGGCTGACCGGACCCTCCAGAAGCCCACCGCCCAGACCAGATCCGGAGACACTTCCAGTAGTAAATTAGGATCCTCTGCAGCATCTTCCAGATCTGAGACTACAGAGGAGGAGGGGTCAGTTCAACAGAGGAGAACGGAGAGGACAAAGAAGACACTACAGAAGGAGGTAGACAGGAGTGAGAAACGCACAGGGCCGTCCCACAGGAACAAGAAATCAGCCAGGTAGGACGTTAATCAGAGGGAGGACATTTTGAGTGAATTGAGAAGATGTGTTATGTGGCCCAGTCTAAACTCGTTGAGAACTATTCTGTAGGCATAATGTTGGTGACGGAATCCTTCCTGAGAGGCAGAGGAGTGTGAGCCGACACAGCAACAGGGGTCCAGATAGGGTCACACAATGGAGGGAGGAGCCCGACAGAGATGTAGGGCAACAGGATAGAAGGCCAGTAAGTGAAGGCCGCCCTGGACATCGTGCTCCTCCTCCCTCTCCCATACACAGTGCCCTGGGACAGGTCGGTTAACAACAGCATCCATGATGTTACACTAATACTCTTTTACTTGTATGGATCAGGTTTGTTTAATTACAATATGAAGATGTTTATTTGATTTACAGTATATTCATGTTCTCTGGCAGGTCATTTCAGAAGTACTGTTCCCGACCACAGGCTCCCCGCCGAGGTCGGGAACCTCACAGGCTCCCCGCCGAGGTCACCTGCCGAGGTCCCCCGTGTCCTTGGACTCTCCAGGATACACCAGTCCTGTGACCCCCGGCCCCCGTTCCCATGTGAAGCCGCCACGGGAGGTTGTAGCTCAGTTGCTGCAGGAGGCTGAAGGTGAGGACGCCTGGTGCAGTGGAGACTGCTGAGTGTTGACCTTTAACCTCCAGGTAGCAGGAGGAATACACTTACACCCACATTATATACAGTCACCTATTAAATAATTCTCACACTTAAAAAAAAAAAATACAAAAAAAGCCAAATTATGGCGCTCCCGATTGGTGCAGTGGTGAGATCGACTTTGAATCCTGGTGCAAATTGGCTCAGCACTGTCCTGCGTTGGTGTTGGTCAGGCGCCCGCAAGCTCATGGTTTTTGGCCTCTGAGGGTGTAAGTCCCAGCGAACACTGTTGGTTTATTCAAAACTGTGTAATGAAATGTGATAAGTGACCATGATATTTCAAGTATGTATTTCCACCCCAAAGATTCAGACGAGAGAGATTTTGAGGAGGACCCCTTGCTGCATGTGTTACGGCAGCAAAGGAAGTGGGTGAAAGAGCAAATCAGGTAAATGATCATTCCCTACAGACATCATCTGACAATGACCTTCACTTCATCATGATTTATTTGTAGTTGTAAAGGGTATATTTCAAAAGTATACCCACCCTTATTGGTTTTGGTAAAGGCTGAAATCAAGACAATGTCAGACATGTTAAAATGTTCATGTTCATAATTATATAGACACACTCCCTAGAGGGATATCATCTTTAGCTAGGCCCAGCATAGAAGCAACCTTACAACATTGTCTAAATGTGTTTATTTTTCCCAGCGAGGTGAACTCACTGTTGAATGAATTCCAGGAGGTGTGATGACTGGTGTTGAACACACATGGAACAAAAACTACAGTCAGTGCAAAAGCATTGTATTTTATTTTGTACAGAAATATTTAGTGCATTTATTTCTGTGGTAACGGAAACATTTCAATAAATTGTTTGAAAATATACAACAACTTTGCTGGTGTGTTTTCTGAAACCTCTGATTATATTAAACATTTGGGAACATAGAAATGTTGTACAATGTTTTGCACATTTACACAAAAAATTACAGGACATTTTATTGTATACTCTTTACATAATATAATTAAGCTCTTTCTATTTCAGAAGGTGTGTATATATTATACTTTTTATATTACGCTTTATTGGACAGGAAAGTTTGAACATAGTTTGAAAGAGGATTATGTTATACAAAAAGAGCAATGGGCTGGATTTGAACCCATGCTACATCAGTACATGTGCACTAGAGGTAGTGGCTTTGACTGCGGTAGCCCCGTAGGCTACACCATTCTATATTTTTAGTGTGTATTATAGTATTTACAATAATAATAGGATAACATTAAGCTTTAGAAAGGAAAACTCTTGAGTATCTGCTCAAAAAACAGCTGGTGCCTTCCTGAGCGTGTTTGTTTTGGCTCAGGAAGGCACCAGCTGTTTTTTGAGGGGTTTTTTTGTGTGTAATGGATGGCAGAGGGTTTGTATTTTTGCCTCTATCAGTCAGATTTATCAGTCAGTTTCTCTTGATTTGTAGTGTTACATGTAATTGTTCTTGACATGTAATTAAAGTAAGCTGTGGATGGATATGGTAATGGGTTACGTGTGTTATATGTAGCAAAGGTGTGGGTTCCTAAGCTGTATGTTCCTATGAAATGTGTGCACAAAAAAAATACAAAAAATGTTTTGTGTTTTTTATATATATATATATATATACACACGTGTTTTGTGTTACCATGGAGCGTTCATAGTTCTGAGTGGGACAAGGGTCGGGGGTTCTCCCCCTGCAGCAGAGGAGCAGAAATTACGAGGATGCCTTCAGATGACACATCTGACTCCAGGGCCATGGTGTCTATTTTCTCCGGGATTCTGAAGCGGCTGTTGAACTGCCGAGTCACCACACCCGACCCATCCTTCAAACATGTTAGGGAGTACTGTGAGGATTTTGATTTTACATGTATGTGCCTTTCAGAACCTATTTTTGCCCATTTGTTTTGTTTTTGGTCATTGTTTTCTTTTTGCTCACTGGTCATGATCTTTTTTAGTTCTCCCCTATTTGACAACTTTTGTAGTTGGTTATTTTGGGAAACGTGACAAAAGTAGGGGTTTTGCCGGGATAATGCTTCCCCTGAGTATGATAGTTACTCTAGACATCTGCTCTGCTCTCAAGCTCTACATGGCCCAAATATGTGAGGGTTCAATAAACATGTTTGTTCCAGATCTTCATATCCTGCTTCAGCATACCGTCGGGTCTCCAGCAGAGGGCGTGGCAAAAATGATCACAGTGCTATCGGGTGGATGTCAGACAGGGTCCTAGCGACTACTTGTGGTAGGTTGGGTGGGTGCCTGCAAGCTCTAAAATCATTGTATGATTTTAAATATAAAGGATTTAAAGGAATAAGGAGCCAAAAAGTGTCATTGTCAAAATACTTTTGGAGTTCACTTGATACACAGCATATATTGTATTGTTCAGAGGCCTTAGGCCACAGGTGATGTTTTTTAAGCTTTTTATCTGAGCAGTGTGTTTTTTAATTTGAAAAAACCCTATATGACATTGATGAAACAAAAAAAGTAACAAAAACATGTTCTCTGTAACAAAACAAATATGAAGAAAAATAATATTACAGTTTAGAGGATAACCAACAATCACTAAGTTAAAATTAGGCAAGAATATAGGTGAATTTCCCTTTTAATGCAGCGTTTTCACATAAAACTCTGTTTAATTTTTAAAAGGAAAACATTCTACATTTTAATTGTTTTTTTTTCTGTTTACCTTTTTCTGTTCATGTTTTCCTTGGACCTCCACAAAGTCTCCTATAACCTTCACCGTCAACTCATCTGGTTTGAAGGGTTTTACGTCAACCTGAACCGAGAATCTAGTGTGGTCACAAAACACCTGAAAACAGTGGAAGATACCCAGTATCAATCTTGAAATTGACAATTTCTTCCATGAACAATACACAAATAAGTATAGACTAGTTCTGTCATTCATACATATCTTGGTATTGAGATAGCTGATAAACTGTTTAAAACACATTACCATAAAACAGATGACACATCAGGGAGAGGAAAAAAAGTATATTTACACCTACCCAGAATTTTCCTTAGCCCTCTTTATGTGCTTTGATCTTTGACTCTCCTTAACCTACTTGGGAAGTTGGCAATGAGGCAAAACCATAAACTTAATGATTTTCTTCTCCATTTTTATCTGTCCTAGTTAAAGATTTCCTTTGTGGTTTTCACACTTAAAATGTATATCAAATAAAATATACATCAAACAATGAAATTGGAGTTCATGTCAATGAGGAAATGTCAAAAGGAGAAAAAAAAATTGTTTTTTAAAAAACAATACATTTAGATTCCTGAGTGTAATTCCCCTTTAATAACATAGATTTAGCTTTTTAAGACAATACTGGTGAAAGAATGATGATGTAATGTCAATTTTGAATAGAATTGACAGTAGCTGGGAACTTACATTGTCTGATACTTGTGTCATTTCTTGTTGGGGTGGAACACTGCATGGACTTTAAGAATTTTCCCATAATTGCACCGTGAGCTATTTATCTTCCTGTTGATGTGTTGGAGACCCCTGCACTAGCTTTAACAATCTAGGTAAATACGATTTCAGCTTTAATAGACCACATATAGCCCTCATAAGTGCTTGTGTCTGGATTCCCTGATGTCCCTGGTTTTAGATGTCTGGAAAGAGAGTTGCAATTGTTTAACACTGTTGCTAATAATTTGGGGGGGGTTTGGTATACAGATCTCACCTGCAAAAGAGACAGCAGTCACAGTGCAATTTCTCGGTTTAAATGTATTTTAAACTAGGACAATTCTGAGGCCCCTGAACCTATTATTTTTTGTTGGTGGAAATCAGTGCGTCGAGTGTAAAGAGTAGGTGTATTCTACTGGATATTTCTCAAAAAAACAACAACATTTAATTTAATTTAAAAGATAGTTGTTCATTGGTTTATATTTTGTCATGTCAGCTAAAAGTTTTTACATTGGTAGTCTGGTCAGCTACACTACCGTTCAATAGTTTGGGGTCACTTAGAAATGTCCTTGATTTTGAAAGAAGTCTGATTTTTCGTCCATTAAAATAACATCAAATTGATCCGAAATATAGTGTAGACATTGTTAATGTTGTAAATGACTATTGTACCTGGAAACGGCTAATTTTTTATGGAATATCTACATAGGCATACAGAGGCCCATTATCAGCAACAGTCAGTCCTGTGTTACAATGGCACGTTGTATTTGTTAATCCAAGTTTATCATTTTAAAAGACTAATTGCTCATTAGAAAACCCTTTTATGTTAGCACAGCTGAAAATTGTTGTGCGGATGAAAGAAGCAATAAAACTGGCCTTCTTAAGACTAGTTGAGTATCTGGAGCATCAGCTATTGTGGGTTCGATTACAGGCTCAAAATGGCCAGAAACAAACTCATCAGTCTATTCTTGTTCTGAGAAATGAAGGCTGTTCCTTGCAAGAAATTGCCAAGAAACTGAATATCTCGTACAACGCTGTGTACTACTCCCTCCACAGAACAGCGCAAACTGTCTCTAACCAGAATAGAAAGAGGATTAGGAGGCCCCGGTGCACAACTGAGCAACAGGACAAATACATTAGTGTTTAGTATGGGAAACAGACGCCTCACAGGTCTTCAACTGGCAGCTTCATTAAATAGTACCTGCAAAACACCAGTTTCAAAGTCAGCAGTGAAGAGGCGACTCCAGGATGCTTAAGATGCAAAAGAACACAGACACTGGACAGAAGTGTTAGCGACAGGCAAATATAAGTCTGTTATAATATAAGGTGTTCGGATCACAAAGAAGAACCTTCTCGAGACGCAGACCAAATGATAAGATGCTGGATGAGTGCTTGACGCCATCTGTCAAGTAGGGTGGAGGCAATGTGATGGTATGGGGGTGCTTTGGTGGTGGTAATGTGGGAGATTTTTACAGGGTAAAAGGGATCTTGATAAAGGAAGGCTATCACTCCATTTTGCAACGCCATGCCATACCCTGTGGACAGCACTTAATTGGAGCCAATTTCCTCCTACTACAGGACAATGAGCCAAAGCACAGCTCCAAAATATGCAAGAACTATTTAGAGAAGAAGCAGTCAGCTGGCATTCTGTTTATAGAGTGGCCAGCACAGTCATCGGATCAAAGCCATATTGAGCTGTTGTGGGAGCAGCTTGACCATATAGTACGTAAGAAGTCCCAATCAAGCTAATCAAACTTGTGGGAGGTTCTTCAGGAAGCATGAGATGGAATCTCTTCAGATTACCTAAAAAAATTGAAGATGCCAAAGGTCTGCAAGGCTGTAATTGCTGCAAATGGAGGATTCTTTGATGAAAGAAAAGTTTGAAGGACACAATTATTATTTCAATTAAAACTAATTATTTCTAACCTAATTATTTCTAACCTTGAAAATTAAAATCCTATTCATTTTCATATATTTCCTATTCAAACTTATTTAATGTATGATTTCATGGGAAACAATGACATTTCGAAGTGATCCCAAACTTTTGAACGGTAGTGTTTTTAAACTTATAACAACCATGGCCGAATACCCAGGGTCCTTGTTCTCCAGGGCTCCCATTACAGTACTTCTAACTCATTTTCATTCAAATGTCTTATTAGAGTAGTTTAACCAATGACAAATTTGTTAGAATTGCAGTACAATGTTTATCTGTATTACTGATCTATAACTGCTAGTTTAGTTTTCTTTTGTTGACGTTAAATGATAAGAACGTGCAGGATCACTAGTGAATGGGTATTTATAAAGTCAGTAGAATATAGTGAATTATTTTTTTATAAACAAATTAAAACTATAACCCATATAGTGTAACTGGAAAAAACATACCTCTCCAGAGTGCTCAGTCACTGGGATGAGCAGTTCTGACGGTGTAAATGAGTAACGACCAAATGTTCCTTTGAGCCTCTGAAGAAGTGGCGGCAGGACCCTCTCCCATCGTATCCCACTCACTGGAAAAGTGGATGGCAGATTGAAGTCCATCGAAGTCAATCTCTGCTAAGCTTATTTTGGTAGTGATTGATTTAATCATATATTTTTTCCACTCACTGGTATTTTCACAGGTCAGATATTTTCACATTAGATATGTTATCGTAGTTCATCTGATTGATCAAAACAAAAAATCAGAATTGTGTTCCCTGTGTAAACAGCCACAGGATTGAAGCTCTTGTCAAATCTAGAAAAATGGCAGCTATTGGTCAGTGTAAAACGCTGTTTGAGACACTGAGGCGTTTGCACTTGCTGCCGAGATGCCTGGAAGTAAATATTATGTTCTGACTGACTGTGTGCTTCTGCCTGGCATAATATGTGGAAATGCGTGTTGGTTTATTTATGATGGCAGGACTTACATAATCAGAAGGGAGCTATTTACTGTTGGGCACCTTGTATCGCTTTTGATTAAGCACCAGACCCCATGGAAACTATCCTTTTATAGTCATGTGATGAAAGGTGTTGATAGCACATGAACCTCCATTATGGAAATGCATACTGCTCTTAGCATTTCTAATTTGTTAATGTAACCATGTACTGTATTTAAACTTTTAAAACTGACCTTCAAAATTATAGCCTTTATAATTATATAATTTCACTTTTGCAGAATCATTTCTAAAACTGATTATTTTATGAGATTGTCTGAATAAAAGATCCTAACCTCCTGTCTGTGCCAGAGTTGCAACACCAAGTAGCAACATACTCATTTGACACTGCGCTTGAAAATAACAAAACAAATGTTTCCATCCATCACACCTCGGGAGCTCTGGTGGAGCTCATTTTGGTGATATGGCATTCCATACTGTCCGTAGCTGTGATCTAAATACCATGTTATGCCAGGAAACAGTGCAGACGCTTTCTTATAGTGACAAATTTCATAAACTGGAACTCTCCGTAAATGTGTTGGCTAGTGCAGATTTCTTTAAAACTCTTTATAGTTTTTCTGACGGACTTCTTTACTATAATACTAACATTTCTAACAGACTAAGGGCCTGTTTCATGGACAAAGATTGAGCCTAGTCCTGGACATAAACATCAAGCTCAAAATAAGTTCTCGACTGAACTTATTTTTTAGTCCAGAACTAAGCTTGATCTGTGTCCATGAAACTAGCGTATGTTTTGAATTATGTTTAAGGCTTACTGTTCTCCACAAACAGTCCAAAAATTGATCAGATGTTTTTGTGGGTTATAGTAGTGTAGAAAAATATTTCTTTTGTCTTGTGTGCAAACATGCAGTCATCAAAATATAATAACAAATGAAAGGGATAAAAAAAAAAACTACCTGGCCTGATTTTGGGCAGTCCTACTAAAATGTAATTTGATTAACATTGGCCCTTACCGTCACTGACATTGTCAGCACACAGGTTCTAGAGGTGTACCATGCCATGACTATCACCCATTTCAAGGCTTTCCGGTCTTGCAAAGATTCTTGAATACCTAGTGAATATGCAACTTCATGCTTTTTTATTGGATAATTCTATTTTGGATATAAATCAATCAGGTTTTAGGCCATGTCATAAACCTACTGAAATCTGCAAGAGGTCTTGGGAGAAGATTTATCTCCCAGTCGGACAATGAACCCAAACATACACCCAAAGCTACAACGGAGTGGCTTAAAAACAAAAAGGTCAATGTCTTGGAGTGGACCAGTCAAAGTCCGGACCTCAATCCAATTGAGAATATGTGGAATCAGTTGAAAATTACAGTTCCTCAAAGGTCCCCACCCAAAAACTGTCTACACCTGATTGAAAAGTACTTGAACGGACATTCAAGCGCTGGTTCAGCATCTAGCCAAGTGAAACACACACATTTCACTGCAAGAGGTCATTAATGAAATTGCCATTTTTGAGTGGTAGACAAACATTAACTTTCAGCACAGGGACCCCAATAACTCTGCAAAGATCTAGTAGGAGTGCACATCTACAGATGAAACACTAATCGTTTTACATTGGCCATCTCAGAGCTGAGCGATCAAATCAATTGAAGCTGTGTCATTTGGACATGGAAAAGAACAAAAAGCAGCCAAAATCAAAACAAGGATGAATCCTACAAGGATCTTGGCAGAATTTTCCACATGACTCCTTGAAAGCGAAGTGACTCAACTTTGCATTTTGAGCAAGGCCACACAAATTACTGAAAGTTTTAAAAACACAAGACGTTTAAATTTCTTTATAGTAGTCTTTCTTGTGTTATAAATGTTATAGCGATTTTTCCCCTAACAAATAAACACTTAGTGGATATAAAAAGTATACACACCCCTGTTAAAATGCCAGGTTCTTGTGATGTAAAAGAATGAGACAAAGATAAATCATGTCAGAACTTTTTCCACCTTTAATGTGTCCTATAACGCGAACAATTCAATTGAAAAACAAACTGAAAACTTTGAGGGGGAAAAATAAAATACTCTCAATTATCTGGATGCATAAGTGTACACACCCTTAAACTAATACTTTGTTGAAGCACCTTTTGATTTTATTACAGCACTCAGTCTTTTTGGGTAGGAGTCTATTAGCATGGCACATCTTGACATGGCAATATTTGCCAACTCTTCTTTGCAAAAGCGCTCAAAATCTGTCAGATTGCGAGGACATCTCCTGTGCACAGCCCTCTTCAGATCACCCCACAGATGTTCAATTGGATTCAGGTCTGGGCTCTGGCTGGGCCATTCCAAAACGTTAGTCTTCTTCTGGTGAAGCCATGCTTTTGTGGATTTGGATGTGGGCTTTGGGTCGTTGTCGTGCTGAAATGTGAACTTCCTCTTCAGCTTTCTAACGGATGCCTGAAGGTTTTGTGCCAAAATTGCCTGGTATTTGGAACTGTTCATAATTCCCTCCACCCTGACTAAGGCCCGGTTCCAGTTGAAGAAAAACAGCCACAAAGCATGATGCTGCCACCACCATGCTTCACTGTGGGTGTGGTGTTCTTTGGGTGATGTGCAGTGTTGTTTTTGCAGCAAACATACCTTTTGGAATTATAGCCAAAAAGTTCAACATTGGTTTCATCAGACAATAACACATTTTCCCACGTGCTTTTGTTTTTGCAAACTTCAGCCGGGCTGGGATGTTTTTCTTTGTAAGAAAAGGCTTCCGTCTTGCCACCCTACCCCATTCATATGAAGAATACGGGAGATTGTTGTCACATTTAGCACACAGCCAGTACTTGCCACAAATTCCTGCAGTTCATTTAATGTTGCTGTAGGCCTCTTGGAAGCCTCCCTGACCAGTTCTTCTCGTCTTTTCATCAATTTTGGAGGGACGTCCAGTTCTTGGTAATGTCTCTGTTGTGCCATATTTCTCCACTTGATTGATGACTGTCTTCACTGTGTTCCATGGTATATCTAATGCTTTGAAAATTCTTTTGTACCCTTCTCCTGACTGATATCTTTCAACAATGAGATCCCTCTGATGCTTTGGAAGCTCTCTGCGGACGATGGCTTTTGCTCTGAGATGCAACTAAGTAAACGTCAGGAAAATCCAACTAGAACAGCTGAACTTTATTTGTGATTAATCAGAGTCACTTTAAATGATGGCAGGTCTGCAATGACTTCTATTTAACATGAGTTTGAATGTGATTGGTTAATTCTGAACACAGCCACATCCCCAGTTATAAGAGGGTGTGCACACTTACGCAACCAGGTTATTATAAGGTTTTTATTTTTCATTTTTCCCCCTCTAAGATTTCAGTTTGTTTTTCAATTGAATTGTTCACATTATAGGTCACATTAAAAGTGGAAAAAGTTCTGACATGATTTATCTTTGTCTCATTTTTTACATCACAAAAACCTGGCATTTTCACAGGGGTGTGTAGACTTTTTATATCCACTGTAACTGCCGAGAAAATTACTTCAAAAAAAGTGAAATGCTGTTTATGACCATATAATATCTTATCACATTTCAAGTGGTTAATCTTGTGCGAAAACAAAGGAGAATATGGGGTTGACTGAAATAGGTAGACAATGTTATTGTGAGCACTTAGTGTTACACCAACACTAAAAAACAAGGGCTATATGATACTGTTATCCAAGTCTAGGTACATACCAATTAAAACGGAAAAGAATGCTCATACAATGTACATCACAACCTACCATCAAATCTCAATAGTTTATTACAGCTAATAAAATAGACACACTTCTATTTCATTAAGAAAGTAAATTAAGTTCACCTAATTACTGTCACTAACATAGTAACGACTGTGGTACAAACATTGTAACACAGTTATTAATACGTTACAACATGGTAATATGGTTGTTGCAGAATCAGTTTTTACACAATTGGGGCAAAAGCAAAAAAATAAAATATCACATTTACTAAAATGTGTTGAGACAAAGACACAATCCACAAAGACACAATGTTGGGAAAGGAAAAAAGGTATTAATATCATAAGACATCTTCGCCCTCACCAAAGCCACACAAATATAAAAATGTATACATTAAAATCAAGAACACATTTAACTATTACAGCCTGTAAGATATTTTTATTAATTCTGTACAGTATCCCACATATTAGTTTAGCCTAATGAGAAATATTCCAGCAATATATGGGACATTCTTTAGTGTGTATGAGTGGACCATCAGTTCAAATTGGGCTAATCTTTCTTGTTTCCCACCTTGTTCAGTCTCACGGAATGCCAAGTGGAATGGTGAAGGAAAGGTAGTCTGCAACAACTCCCCATTCTGCTCTGAAGTGCTGGAATATGGTTATCCATGTGGTGAGTACAGCCACCCACAGGAGCAATCCTAGCCCTGATCGCTTTACATCTGAAAAAGATTACATTCATTTTAAAAATGTTGACATGCTTTCATTTCACAAAAATAAAGTTAATTCATAGCCAGCTATTTTTTTAGTTAGATCCTCGTTTTTCATCATGGACCATACAAAAAATTATTGTATAAGACTAACATAAATGTATACACTATTGGCTGGTTTTGCAGACACGGATTTAGCCTAGTCTAGGACTAAAAAAGTCAAGTTCAATAGAAAACGCCATTGAGCTTGTTTTTTTTTTAGTCCTAGTCTAGGCTTAATCTGTGTCTGTGAAACCGGCCCTATGTGGATGAGCTACAAGGAATGTGTACTCCACTAATAATGTGTAAAGGAATCTTATGTTATATAATTTCAAAGCACTTTCTTCATATACATAGACCGACCAGCTGACTGACACTCACATGTTTTGATCTGGAGTTGTTCCGTATACGCTGGCTTTAAAAAGGCCTCTTTGAAAAACCACACCACATTCACCAGCCATAGGAACGGAAGGAATGCAAATCCACCTGAGAAAAAGATCAGTATTAGTACATGATTCTTGAATGTAAAAACATGAAACTTGTTAATGAATGAATTTTCATTAACAAGTCAGCTGAGAACCAATTCTCATTTTTATTGATCAATCAAAAACAGATGCAAAAGGAAAACATATGGAACAAATACTTAATGTAAATGAATAAAATAAATGCGAGACCAGCGTTCAAATCCCGCTTGCAGATTAGCCCTGTGATCCAGATAGGCAATGCCAGTATAATACGGGTTTGTGGGGTTGGTTTTATGTTGGGAAATAATAAACTCTTAATGTCGCCTGAGTGTACAAACTTCATTTATGTACCATCTTTGCTTTTGGCAACTTACCTAAGTAGTATTTCCTGCAGAGGCTGAGTTTCTCGTTGTTAGGAAGACGCTCTAGATTCATGTTGATTTCCTGTTATGTACCCTTTATAATGGTAAATGTTGACAGCTTTACAAATAAACCTTTAAATATGAATGAAGAGTTTAAAAGTGAGGGCTCTGTTTGGGCTTCTTGGAAATGCCCTTAAAATACTAGGGTGTCCCCTGTCGATAAGACAGGGAACAACAGGTCTTATGATCCACCCAACCTTGACCTATATGCTCATATTATAGATGATCCGGCATATAATTAGGTATTTAAACAACACCGTTGCCAATAAAATGTGTCTTGTAGGAGCTATGTTATGAAAGCGGAGTCATATACTCGGAGATGTACATTAAAGTACTATATGTAGTGTAGGCCTGCGCTAGCGTAGCTGGATGGCTAATAGTTACCTCAGGTTAGCTACACAACGTTACAGTGCTAACAGCTATTATCTTCTCTAGCAGCTAACACTATTCAGAATCAATGCGAATTTAAGGCGGAATTACCTGTAATCTTGAAATATATACACGCCAACAGCTTTCGATTGCTTGACAATATTTCCCTAAATTACCCAAAACACCAACACAAAAGAGGAATTCAACATGTTCCGCTTTCAATTCGCTGTACAGGAGAACAAATAGTGACGTCCATATCATATCATTTCGGGCCCATCAGCGTCCTATCAGTGTGGGTAATGTAGTTAAAGAAAAGGATCAAGCCACAATGTATCATGGGAAAAGTGTGATTTACTGACTGACTGACTTAGAGAAATAACGAGTGGTTAGTTATAATGCAAAATTCTTTGTAAAACATTTTTGAGTTTTGATCCTCTCAGACACGGCCTACGTTTTCGCATTTCAACTGGGATACTATTTCAACAGTTTATTAGGTCACAGTGCATGTTATCTGAATTGCCATGCAAAATACATATTTATAAAAATGAGTCTTTCAGTGGGAAAATGTGTGTAAA
>JACXGI010002175.1:31836-56178 GCA_016801175.1 Esox masquinongy
ATATATATATATATATATATATATATATATATATATATATATATATATATATATATTACTGTCAGCTAGACGGCCATTCACAAAATGTGTATTTATTTATTTATTTGCATTGAGGGGCGCTGGGCATTGTAGTTAATTATCAATGCTAATAATATAGATAATTAAACGAGCATCAAGCAATGTGTCCATTATTTGATTATTAAAAACAAGAGGTTATGACTTTTATCGCAGAGTAAGTTGTACTACCTGAGCCCCTGAAAGATTTTATTATCATAAATATTTTAAGAATCCCTGTAAAGCTTTTCCTGGAAAGACTTCATTTCCCAGCAGCTTTGTGTAGTCCCCCCTCCCTATCTCGCGCCTTCCCTCTTGTCTCACCTCAAGTCGCTATCGGTGTTGTTGTTGAAGCTATGATGGCGGCAGCGGGTTGCGGATCGGCAACCGCGGCTGCCATAGGAGCCCAGGGTGGTACTGCTGCACCCCGAGGTCGTTTCCCTGGTCGGCCTTGGTCGTCTCGCAGCCGCTTGCGTTCTGAGAAACGATGGCAGCTGGGCCGATCAGGGACAGAAGCTGACGATGCTACTAATGGAGGCCCAAGGCCCTCAAGCCTGGTTCTATCATTAAACGAGGACCAGTCTCACTTGCGCTTGCTTGGTATAGAGGCAAATCACAAGAGCCTAGGGGAGGCTGGTTACAGCTCAAGTGGGAGCGAAGAGGTGAGAGCCCAAATCGCTGCTGGAGTTAGTATTTTTTGCTTCTTTTATCATGTCATTTTGGTAACCTCTGTTAGTGTGTGGTTTTGTGTGTTGTGCCTACGTTTAGAAGTGTCAACATTTACAAGCTACTGTACAGTGACTACTTCATGAGATGTTCGTCATTAACGTTAGCTAGCTAGCTAACAAAGAAGGGGAAGGCTAATGTTTATGTCTGCATAGGGTTTAGTGGTTAGCTAGCCTTAAGATTTATCACAAATAACTTATACCTACGTTAGTTAGCCATGTGGCTAATGTTAACCGTTTGTCTCAGTTATGGATAACGTAACATTATGTAGTTACTTTACTTGGTTTATGCTAATTGCTGCAGTGAGTAACGAACGGTGCATAACGTTAGCTAGCCAACGTACATTTTCTATGAATTCAAGAGGGGGAGGGGGCTACGTCAGATTTCTAATACATATAAGTGGCTAGCTAACTACTGTAGCTAATGTTAGCTATCTTTAGTGTATCGAAGTATCCTTATTCGGAATAAGTTCACGTTCCTATCAAAAACATGGCGTGCAGAATGTCACCCAGGTCAGTTTTTGTCGCAGTCACTGAGTCAATTAATGTAGCTAGGCTAACGTAGCTAGTTGGATCAGTCATTGGAGGGAAAGTAATGATAACGAAACTCCGTACAGTAGTGAGTATTTTTGTCATGATGTGAGATGTTGCTTGGCCTGCTGTTGCGTCCCATTTTCAAGTTCATTGCATGCAAGTGGAGTACCACTCAAAAGCATATTCAATTTTCCAATTTGACATGTCACCTAGGCCTACCCTTGGATTTTGCAAACATTCACGTTTTTAATCTGTCGTGGACCCTAACTCCACAGTAGCCTATATAATGGCGCTTCCAAACAGATTTTATTTGCATTTTAACAAGCGTAATGTAGCAGGTGTAGCTAGAGGACCATGCGTCCCCAGTTCTCAGGCGTAGCTGGTTAAATTGTTGGTACTGTAGTTACCTGGTAATTCAGATTTGTTCATGGATGGCGAGGCATTACCAGGATGAAGACAATTAGAAAGATGTGGTTAGACGGTTTGTGAATGATTAACTTAAAGAATGAATTGACCTCCCTGCAATTTCATGTTAGATGGGTCTTGTTCTGAAAGAAGCCATGTCATGAGCCAAGAGAAACTTTAATGTTTCTGTTTTCTTGGAAACAGACATTAGAAAATTTAGCTAACTTAAGCCAGCACTAGATTTAAATAAAAAGTTGTAGCATGTAATAAACTACTTTTAGTCCCCTGAAATAAACTCCATATTTACCTAAAGGGATAGTTTAGGTAAATATTACAGAATGCCATATGGGTGTCTTTACCCAGTAAGCCAAGGTTTCCACACTAAAGGCAGTTGCGTGCTGCCTGGCCTTAACATACAAATACATATACTTTACATGTTTTAAATGGGATTTGTTTTGGATACTTTTGAACAATTTATATTTGATGTGTGGTAAAAGGCTTGTAATTTGAGTCAGAAATACTAGCATTTGAAAACATTACATTATTTCTTATCTAATGTAATTTAAACAACAGCATGGATTGTCTTTCTCAGGAACATGCTTACTGGTTAAACTATCATTATAAAGGGGATTTAGCCACTAAAGAATAAACATGCTCACTAGCCTCCATTTATCCTTTCTTTTATTTTATCTAGTGATGGCTAAAGTTAGCTGTTTGTTATAGCTGTGTAAGGAAAATCTTATCGTAGATTTCAGCAAAAATGGTTTAGTATGAACACATGCAAAAACTTCTTTTTCATTATATGTCCTTGAACCCACATTTTCAAATGTGTGTTACTCAATATAAAATCAACTTCCGTCCTCTGTAAATTTGTGGTATGCATTTTTCTTTTTTTGTCTCTGTGCTCCAAAATGTGGGATTTGAAATTAAACAATTAGTATAATGTTAAGGGACATCTCTACTTTTATTTCTATATGTATTGGTTTCAGCATTTAGATATGACCAAACATTTTTATACATTATCCCCATACTTCAGGGTACCAAAAGAATATCACAGACACTCATGACAGGTGTCTGTGATATTGTTGTCTGCCAACACGAGGAACAAAGTGATAGGAAGCATTTAAGAGACTTAAGAAAGAAAACTTCTGAAAAGTATATCAGAAACACTGAAAAAACCTTTGTCCTACTTGAGAAAAAAAAAACAACTGTTTGGAAATTAATTGATAGAGAAGCAGAACTCTGGTGAGCTCAGCACTTACTCAGCATCATGGTATGCAAGTGGATGGCATACATTGGACGGCCAAAGAATGCTTACCATAATAAAGAAAAAACATTCCACACAACTGTCAGACAGGTTAGGAACACTCAGGAGGTAAGCGTACATGTGTCAGCCACTACCGTCTCACCATACTTAACAGGCAGAACAACAGAGACTGGGCTGCTAGGTGTGAACCACAAGTTAGCCTTAAAATAGATGACCAGATTACAGTTTAATAAAAAGGACCCATGAGTCTGTAGAGTTCTGAAAAAGGTTGTGTGGCCAGATAAGACAAGTGTTAATATACTGTATACCAGAGTGGTGGCAGGAGGAAAATTCAGGAAAAAAAGGAACTGCTCAACACCCACAGCATTCCTTCATATCTGTGAAATATGGTGGACGGTGTGATATGGGTTGAGCCTGTATGGTTGCTACTGGAACTGGCTCACTTGCCTTTGCTGATGATGTAACTGTTAAAATTAGTTCTGAAATTGATAGGACTTTATATGCTGAATTACATGCAGTTTCCTCTATACTCATTGGGTGTTACTTTATCATGAAGTAGAACAATGACTCCCAAATATACTGCCATTGCAACTAAGGAGTTAAGGGCCAAAAGTGAGGGGTTTTTTTCTTGACTGATGAACATAACCTTCAGATTAAAATCCTAATCAAACATGCCTTATTTTGCTGAAGATGAAAGTAAACTGAAAATGAACTTGACAAAACTACTAATGATGGCTGCAGTATAGGCATGGCTGAAGATCATCAGAGGAGATACTTGGGATCTGGGGGATATCAATACAGCGATAGATCGCATTATTTTTTTTGCCAGTATTGAAATCGATTCTGAAATACAAAAATACATATTTTTTTGGTATATGTTTATGTAGGCTGCTCCAGATCGCTAACACAACAAGTACATGGTATGGGCTTTCTTGTCTAAATCACATCCATCCATCATGACAAAGTATATACAACATTTCGTTAACAGTTCCTCAAAGTACACACCGCTTGGACAAAATAATATACTTCCAAACAGTTAGTGCGTTCTCTTTCATACAGATACATTTGGGGAGATAAGAAACCACTGGAATCATAGTAACGTGCATTGGTTTCGTTACATGTACGTTGTCACTTGGATAGCACAATACATGGTGGGTACATTTAATTAGCAACCGTGTGCCACAGCAAAAAAACCTTAATGTAATTCGTTGACATTCTGCTGGGTGGGAGCGTTCCTCTAATAATTGATCAAACGTTTGAAATCTGTACTTTCTTGAATGTCACTGGTTCAGACAAGAAATGTGGTCTTTACCAAGTTAAACATATATAGATAGATAGATATATATATAGATATATCTGTATGTGTGTATGTATTAAATCCATTTCTTTTCTTCTATTTCAGTGTTATAAGTTGTGTTATTTAAAACTGTACTGACAATAGAACACTTCAAGGAGATATCCCTAATTTCAACCCATCTTGTGGATGTAAGCTGAATTGCAGCAACACCAGCAAACTCCCTTTCACTTTTGGTTGACCGATGTACAAAAGGTTTAAAACATATTTATGGATCTTTTAATAGTATAAAAAAGCATTATAAATACTGGAATGATTCAATATTCTGTTTGCTGCTTGTTTTCTCGTTTAAAGTGAAATTGAGTGATCTAAATGTCTGCTATGGTTTGATTGAGAGTTTGTGTGTTTTAGTGAGGTCGGTGGAAGTGTGTGCTGCTTTTCCATTTTATCAATAAAATTATGCATTACAGGATTTTGTATAATAGCTTCAAAATTTTATTTTCGGTAAATAAATGTTGTGAAGCTATCATTACATTTTTAGTGTGCGTATGTTAAGGACATTCAACGAAATGCCCCTTTAATTCAAACAAACGAAATATGATCTCACTCGGTTGGCGCAGCTGTCCTGCCTGCATAACTGAACATTGTTCTTAGTTAACTATTCTTACCAAGCCAGTTAACTATTCTGTTACATCCACCCAAAAAAGACAGAACTCAAACTATGACACACAGAAATATAACTGAATATGTTTATTGGTCAGTTTTTGGGGAGAAAATATGGTTTTGGGCAAAATTAATCGTATGTAAAGTAGTGGGCGCTGGTGGAAAAAGGTGGAATGAAAATGGAAACCCCTGGTGTAAAAGGCTTGAGTAGCCATGTTATTATGGTAATATATTAATACCTCCAATCATATCTAATCCAGAATTTGTTTCCTTTTTCACATCAATGCTTCTTTTAACCATTCTGCAAAACGCAGAATGGTTCTTGTCGCAAATAGTCACCTTAAGAAACTGGACATTGTTTTCTGCAATGCCATACACTTTCTAAGAAATGCCCAATACAACACTCCCCATTGCGATCTTTACACTCAAATTAGCTGGTTGTCGCTGCACACAAAACCCCAAACTCACTGTTAGCATTTTATTTTACCATTTTAATTTCCCTCCTAGAGAAATCTCTTCCTCCGCTCGCTCCTCAATATTTCTTCATGTGATAAATCTGTGCTTTAATAGCTACCTTACTCTGGTTATTCCTAAAGTCAGTACTGACTTTGGCTGTTATTTTTTTCTATTCTCGGGGGCCACTGAATGGAGCAAATTACAAAAGACTCTAAAAACATGACACTCCATACTTTAAAAAATGTATGGATCACAGTATCTGCTAAGCAGTTTATTCCATCTTCTATACATGCATCTCCTCATGTCGTGAACACCTATCTACGCATCTTACCACTGTATATTTATCACCATACAGTATATGGTGTAAATTATTGATCTGCTCTCTTTGCTTCCTCACCGTTGTGTATATTGTTTATTCTTGTGTACTCTAACTTGTGTTGTTTCTAAATCTAGTCTGATTAGGTTGCCATAAATAGAGATGCTGTAATGTAACAATGTTTTTGAACTATATTTTCATCAAATATCCAATCATGTTTAGCAGCTAGTATTATCTAAGGATAATAATAAGGATAAGGATTTTTCTTCACTGTTACTGAATATTTGGCAGCCAAAAAAATAGCAAACTATTAAGCCGCCAAGTCTAAAGTAAATGATAACAATTGCAACAGTACTGAATGAACAATTTTCATCTCAAGTAATGAAATATGTTTAGTTAGGTTTAAATAACAGTGCAATTTGTGCCACATCAGTTTTATGCATCAGAGCTAGTAAGTTGCGCTTTTTGATAGTTGAACAATAATCCATCGGTTTTGTTGCCGAAAGTTGGGAGGGCAGTGACTGCATATCTGGCTTAATTAAAAAACTGGTGTACTGGTGTACAATGACACTTAATAAAAATTCCAGTGAGTTGCCTAAATTAATTACATCATCAAAGATCCCAGCCTAGTCTTGGGAATGTATAGATTTAAAGGCATTACATTCATGCTTGCGTGGATGAAGTGTTACAAAGCCTGCTAGCTAGTTGTTCAGTTCATACTTTCTGCTCTAAATGTACTATATTCACAGGTTTAAAAACTTGTGTTTAAATGTAAGGCTTTGGATCGGGAAGAACACGCTACATGCATTTAGAGGGCATTTGCTTGTTGCCAGCTGGGTAGACCTCCTTTCTATCGTAAGATTATACATTGTCTTATGTAACCTCCTTATTTTTCATCTGATCTTGATGGCAGTGTTATTTTCCACAGACACACAGAGTATGAAAAAAATCAATGATATCATATATGCTATTTTTGTTCTAATGTAGTTACTTGTTTGTGCTTGTTAGTACCAAATTTGAGTGTCTTGATCAGTATTGAGTGTAGAAATGAAATTTTTCAATGTTGACCTAAAACCTCAGCTGCATCCTGTTAGGCCATTTGATTCTACTGGTTACCAGAATTGTGACATGATATGCCTTGATAATATTAGCTGCTTAGCATGATTGACTTAAAGCAATAAATGCACATCTTAAACATATCTTGCCTTTTAAACTGCTTAATCACCGGTTACATTTGAGTCTCACACAGTCCGTGGTTGCGTGTTCCCATGAACAGGATTCCATGTCGGGTCATGTTTGCTTGATTGCTGGCTACTAATATAAAAACTATTCTGGCTTTATTGGGTGATTTTCATGTTTCATCATTCAGTGTGCTTAAAGATTACTGCCATATACATAGGATGTTTATGATATTGGAAAATACAAATTGTATTCAAATAACAGTCAACCAGATCAAATTAGTCTTCACCTCTTGCCCAGATGCTGTGTTTATTGGGCCTGCCCCATTTCGATTTCAGATGCAAATAGCAGAAATGTCTTGAAACAAAGTGTGTTGTGTTTATGTAGTTAATAATCTTTAATTTCTTTTCAGGGAGATGATTTCAGAGGATTTGAATCTGATAGTAAAGGCTATAAAGGTCCTTTACGGTCCAGACATAATCCCTCCAAAAGTAAGTGTTAGCTTATTCTACACTCATTGAATGGGGGGGTAAACTTTCAAAACATTTCCTGATTGTACACTTTTTTTAATTTGGTCAGGCTGGTTTAACAATGTTACGTTTATATTGCTTAAAGCATTCTGACATTAAATCCAACCATGGTTTTCAATATGCTTACTTTCTGTCTTTTAACTTTTGTGTACCCAAAACATTTGTGAGGAAACCTGTCAATGAAATTAGTGGGAAAACCACTCAAATCCATTTTTGTGGGAAGCTACATAAGCTAATTCAGTTTTATAAGAAAAGATAACCTCAAATTAATGTCCTGTCTATGTATGTTAAGGCCAGGCAGTACACAACTCCCTGTACACTGTTCTCCAATAGAAATGCCAGTGCAGTAGAAATGGTTTCTGAATGTCTGTTAACAATTTTTCAAGCTCAACATAGTTATGTCCTCTCTTACCCCTCCCAGGTGATGCTGTAAAAACCAAATCAAAAAGGATACGAGACAAGCCGCCTCTTATAGTCACCCCAGAGGAGCCTGAGGAGACTTCAACTTCTAAAGAAGATTCACGGTCTTCACAGGAATTCCACAGTACAATTTCTCCAGATTCAGGGATCTCTAAGGAAGCCAGGAAGGGTTCAAAAAACAAGCAATCAAACCCAGCAAAAGAGAGACGTCCTGCAAAAAACGGGTCTCCATCAACTCCAAGGATTACCATCAAGTTGGTGGCCAAGAAGACTGTCAGAAAAGAAAAGGGGGAACGTCAAAAATCTTTGGAGAAACTCAAAATAAAAGGATTTCAGATTCTGTCAAAAGACAAAAAAGTCGATGGTGATCAGCTCTCTAGTGCCCATGTCAAATTAAAGACAGAGACACAAGCTGATGAGGCACAGCATTTGAATGGCACTGAGGATGAGGGAGGTGGAGGAGCCATACCAGCAAGGAGGCGTGGTAGATCTGCCTCCAAGATCACTGAACCTAGTGTTCAAAGTGGGGCCAAAGTTGATGTTGATGACCAAAAATCTGTGGGTGGTAGAAAGTCAACACGCAACCAGGAAATTGCCCTCGAAAGTGGAAACACGGAGCCAAAAACTGATGTTAAGAAATTCAAACGGAAAGATAGGAAAACTGAAATTCAAACGACGGAGGTAAGCACTGAAGTCAATAAACTGGTTATCCGAAGAAGTAGAACTAAGTCACGGTCCAAAACAGATGGAATGCTTGTAACAGAATCAGAAAACCAGAGTAATGACAAAGTATGCCTTTCTGAGTCATTGTTGGAGGTATCAAGAATAGAAGAGGCCCAATCAACATCCAGAAAGAGTAGGCATAAACAAAGCAAAAAAGTCCACCAAGAAAAGATGGTCAATAAAATACATATTCCATTACCCACTGAACCTGAGAAGCCAGTTGTTGAATTCAATGATGGTCTGGCTTTTGAAAATGACGATGACATCATTGGGATTCCAAGTTTTAAACTTATTAAAGTCAGGAACCCCAAATTGGAAGGTTCCTCTTGGCCTGACAGTAAAGGGTCCTCTCGTAAGAAAAAACGTAGCAAGTTTGTGTGGACTCTTACATTGGTTAAGGGGAAAAGTGATGATGCTCTAGTGAAGGGCTCTGGAAATACTGTCAAAACAACAGAGCGGCAGGGAAACACCACTGAAGTGGATAAATTCTCTCTTTCTGAATCCAGTGAGATCAAGAGTGTAGAGAACACTGAAGAGAAAGGGGTCACTGGGGATACCACTGCCGGAGATGCTGAGCTCAAACATCATAACGAACGGTCTTCCATCAAGAAGGCTGCAGAGATTTTGTCTTTTGAGGAAAAGTCCATACATCATGTTGAAGAGGTAACACCACAGCATCCTGAGACAACCACCCATATTGACAATGGGGATACTGTGGCAAAGGTTGTTCCACCGCTTCAGATTAAAAAAGTATCCTCACCGGGTAAACCTAAACGCTCAAAACCGTCATTCTTAATCAGGCAAGCAAGTCTTTCAACTAAAGTAAAGGAGGTAGAGGTAATCATGAATGATTTGGGTGAAGGTTTGGAGGAAAAAAAATTATCAGATGCAGAAGCTGTGCCAATTCCCAAAGCACGGAGAAGACCTGCAAAGATTTCAACACCACGGAAGAAGCGTGGAAGCCATAAACCCTGGACAAGCCACAAACGCAAGCTTAAATTAAGTCCAAATCCGAAAGATCTATCAGAGGAAGCTCCCGGTGAAGCAGAACCACATATTGATGAGGTTTTGAAAACCGAGGTTTTAAAGGCTGAGGTTTCCACATTGTCTGTTGTCTCGAAACCTAGAAGAACTTCAAACCTTTCAAGTAGAAAGAGGTCAGGGAAAACACCGGTTTTATCTGAACCTGCAGAAACTCCAAACACAGAGATGGCTCCATCTGGACCGCAGACACTGGTTTCCACATTGTCTGTTATTTCTAAATCTAGAAGGAGAAGAAATTCCAGCCTTTCAATTAGAAAGAAGTCAAGAAAGACCCCAACATTTTCTGAACCTGCTGAAATTCCTATCGCAGAATTAGCCCCGTTGGAACCTGTGGCTGACACTCAATTAGAGGTTAAAGTGGAGCCAGAGACCCAGCCAATAGACAGTGGGGAAACGCCGGTGTTGGAGCTCCCAGTAAATACGCAGCCAGAAGCTTGCCCTCTTAGAAGTCTGGTTAAAAATGTTAAAAAGAAGCGAAGAACCTTGATTGGACAGAGGCAGAAACAAAGACAGAGGCCAAGAGAAAGAAAGAGTGATGAGAGTAAATCTCCTGAAGGTGCATTAACTGAAGTGGTTGAAAAGGTAGCCCTTAAGGAAGTTCCCTCCACAGAGGCTGGTTCCAAGCCTGCAAGCTCTAAACTCATTGGCATCCTCAAGACGAAGTACCGAAGGAAAAAAGTCCCCAATTCAAGCCTTCACTTCCTTGGGTCCAAAAGACCAAGAGCCAGGCCTAAAACTCTATCTAAACAGGTAGAAATTGATGTCACCAAACCAATTTTGGAGGAGCAAGAAGAAAAAGGCACTATGGATGAAGAAACGCATTCTGATGCCTTTGAAGACCAGCCTGGTAAATCAAAGTACCTGAAAAACATAAAGCACTTCATCATGCCTGTTGTCAGTGCCCGTTCCTCACGGGTAATTAAGACTCCACAGAGGTTTATGGATGATGCTGGCATGTCTGTTTTGCCTCGTAGAAACTCTTTGAAGAAAGGCCAGCTATTTGGTTTGCACCCACGCACTGGAAAGAAACGAGAAGATGGTACAGGTAGAGAGCTCACTCCTGATCTGCCTATCAATGATGACGATTTTCTAAGTGAGGCACAATTAGATGTCGATTTGTTCTCAACTCAGGAACTCGAACAGGAAACCACTGTGGTGACAGACAACATATCCTCAGAAAAGCAATCTGGGAAGAGGAAGTCCCTTCTGAGAAATCCCAGTTTCAAGTGGCATGTGCCAGGAGAGTCTGGTGAGGAGGTATATACACTGGACAAAACCCTACAGAGCGAGTATGAGACTTTACTTTTATCCAAAGAATTCCAAATGGCTTCTGACCCATCAACTGATCCCCACAAGGTTCAGAAAAAGAAGAAGCCCTACAAGTTCAACAAGCAAACATCTCACCTCAAGATGTACAAGAGACTGAAGAAGCTCCAACCAGGACTTCCCAGAAAGAAAAGGAAAAATATAATGTCGGATGGTGTTTGCAATACTCTTCAATCATCTGTCGATGTGCTAGCGGAAGGTCTGGATGATGAAGTAAAGAGCATTTGTTTGAAGAAACGTCCCATAATTACAGCTCCAAGCAAACTCAAATCCAAGCAAGGCAAATCGAAGCTAAAGATTGAGGACCTTGATAGCCCAGGGGTTGTACGAAAAGTCTCTGTGTGTGTTCGTACAATGAACTCAAAGTTCTTAACATTTCAATATGGCGAACAGGAAGCGCTGACCGAGGAAGACAAAATAAATGCAGCATCATTTCTTGCAGGTAAGCAACAAGTTATTATTGAGCCAGTTGATGCAGATAAGTTTGTTGCTGATTTTGAACTCTGGTTTTCACCCTGAAAACATAATTTAAAAAATATTTTGAAACAGCCCTTACACACTTCAGCTAACTTAAATCACTGCACAAAAATGAAGAAGTAATAGGCAGAAGTATGTCACACTCGTATCCATTTGTCACACGTCATATTCTATGCAGACATCCCAACCTGCAGAAACTAATTTCAGGGCTACTGACAACACATCTCTGCACCCCCCCTGGGACATCGCAATCGGTCATAAATAATGGAATGCTATCCTACTATGCACTGAACAGTATTTACCTTGCTAAGTATGCAGTATGTTATTTGGGATTCTGCCCTTAACTCTCACTCACTCTCAAAAAAATGTGATTTCTGGGAGAATGTATATAATTTGCGGGCGTCAGGGAGATGCAATTGAAATGCAGGAGACTCCTGGAACTTCCGGGAGATTTGGGATGTCTGTCTGTGGGATATACTCGTGATCGGAAACCCAGAATTGCATTTTAGTAAAGGCCCAGAAGGATTTTGGTAAAGCCTTATCTGTACTCACACAAAACATTTTGATTATACAATCCTGAAGGCTCAATGGCCTCTGCACATTGCTTATTTTTATAACCTTTCTATTAACCAAACATGCTAATAAATGTATGCATGTTTGCCCACTGTAGGGTAGCTATTTAACTTGTGAGGGGCAAAATGTTTTTTCTTTTTGTTCTAACAGCTATCCTGTGCTACAACATTTGTAGAATCGGTGTTTACTTTGACATTTGTAATGTTATCTTGTAATGGTCTATCGTTTGGAAAATATTTTGGGATTTGTAATAACAGAATTCAGGCATTGACTCAATTAACTCATATCCTAACTAAACTATAAATAGACGCTTTTCAGCAATGGAACCGGCCACCATCCCAACTGCGTTAATGTGAGCTTGCAAAACACTCAGGGCTGACCAAAAAATAATTCTGAAAGCTATTGTCTGCTGACGCCCTTGTTATTCCTTACAATGACTATTAAACAGGTTGTTGAATGTATGTGTTTTTCCTCTCATTTTCATATAAAACGTATTCAGAGGCAGACAAACTGTTGTAAAATGTAAAGAATGGTTGTTCATCTACTAAAACCAACGACAAGAGCAACTTAATGTACAGTATCACATAAGTCAATGGAGAATATAACTAGCTTAATGGCTTGCTGTGAAATGTTTCTGATTAACACAGTATGTATTGGGAGATAGATATGGAGAGTTTAGCACCGAGTGATGAATGGTTGATACTGAAAGAAGGTGCCGTTCTGTATGTGTGTTGTATGTGGTAGACCTCTGAGGCTACAATTGTAGCATCAGGCTCAACAAAAATTCCCACCCATATCTATACTGACAGCCGAATCGTCTATTTGAACACTCAGCATGGTGCGTTGTGTGAGTGACTTGAGAATGTCTGGTTTTCAGTAATTATCCGATCACGGGTAATGACATAATATAATCTGATCATATCTGTACCTTTCAAATTGCTCATCCATTTATACATACACTTTTCTGAGTACTCGACACAACCCTAGGTAATAGGTTGTGGCCATGGACATTTTGTTTTGTGTTGAAATAAACTACAAATTCGTTTTGATTTTAGACTACTTAAAAGGAATTTAGACATGCACAAAAACATTCTCACATGGTTGTACTACTGTAGGTTTTTAGCTAGCTGTTTCTAAAGCCTGATTAAGTCACTGATCATTGTGTTAATTTGCCTTTTTTTAAACTATAGAGCGAGGGCGCGCGCATGCGTGCGTGCGGCTGGCTGGCTGGCTGGCTGGAAAAAATTGAGACCACTGCACTTTTTTCTTTCCTTGTCAAAAAGGAAGGTTTTGACTGAGGAACAGAAGGGTTAAAATTAAGAGACCACTGCAAATTGAATGCTTCTGTTCCTCACTCAAAATGTTACTTTTCAACTTTTTTGGAATGGAAAGAAAAAGGCGCAGGGGTCTCTTACTTTTTTCCGGAGCTGTATATGTATGTATGGTTTAGTTTAATATGTTTTAGTTTAATAATGTTTTCACTGATCCAAGTGCCCTGGAAAATTATGCTGGTGACTTTCTCCACCCAGAAGCAGAAAAGCTTGAGCCACAGGAACTGGACCTGGACACAATTGCTGAGGCTGACCGTGTTGTTGCTGAGGAGAAAGGAGCCTCTCAGAGAGTTCGTCTAACAGGGGCCAATAAGAGGATGTTCAATCTTCTCAGGAAAGCCAAGGTCCAGCTCATCAAGATCGACCAGCAGAAACAACTCAAGTCCTCAGGGGTAAGGATGGCCTAATTTACACATTATTGTTACTTAGTTACAAACAACATGGCATAGATGTGAATTAAACAGGTATTGTAATGACTCAGAAGAGCTTTTCATGTAAACCCATAGTGATTAAACATTTTACCTCCAGCTTCTCTCAGGGGCTGCTGGCTCCAGAGAGGCAGCAGGAAAAAGACGAAGGAGGAAACCGAAAGAGCAGCTTGAGCCTGCTGCCTTAAACGTGATCAACCCTCCCCATTCTCAGGTAAAGGCATAGAATGCCAATCAACAATTCACCCCCTTAACATTTCTTCCCAATTGGTTTCATGTTTAATGGTTTTATAGTTTGTGTACGTTATAGCAAATGTTGCTTGCTTATCAACTCCTAAACAATGCCATTGCTTAAAACTTTAAAATGAAGCAATGAGGCTGACCAACTGAGTGCAGGTTAGAAATGTACAAATCCTTTAATAAATGCAGGACTCAAATTTTTTCCTTTATTGAAAATATACATGGAGAAATAAAATTAAATGGATGGTCTTTTATGAAGTCTGGGAAATTATATATTTTTTTTGTTATTGTACTTTAATTGAATTTGGACCTTTTATTACACTTTTTGCAAAAGAGGTCTTTGATAAATATAACCTACTGCTTCTCCTGTTTTCTACAATTAATAAATCTATCCCCATTTTTTCTTAAGTCTTTAAGTTTACGATGTAGCAGATACAATTGCCTGATTAAAGTAACATTTATGGATAGCTCAAAAGCACATGTGAATCTTTACCCAAAAAAGTTACGCTCCTTTCATATTATCCTGCACCAGTGTTGGGGGTAACGTGTTTTTTAAGGTAAAGAGTAACGTAACTCTTTAGTTATTTAATTTGAGTAATCTCTTAGTTAATTTTAGTTAATTTTTCAAATAATTAACATGTTACTCAATTTCCCCTCCCTACAACCTATGTAGCATTACGTAGCGTTCTTTTTCTCTAGTAGCAAGTGGCAACAAAGAACGCAAAGATGGCAGCACCAGCTCTCCCTGTTAAAGGGCATGATACACCTACCAAAGCCACTCATCCAGCTCCTATTCATTTCAAATCGATATGTAGTGTTGACTAGCGATTTTTGCAGCGGAAAGCTGAGCTTTGCGTTTTAGGTTCGGGAAGCAGTTTACAATTTTGACAACATCATTACTGTACTACCCTCGCATATTACCAATCACCGGGGTTGCTGTTATGTTTTGCTGGAATGTCTTGCCATGTGGACAACCAAAGTTTGATCCCAAATCATCCCCTGTTGCATAACCAAAGTTCATTCCAAATTATCCTCCATTATTTCCTTGAAAACAAATGTTAAATACGAATGAAAACGTAGCTTCCCCTTCAGAGCTATATTAACAACAAATTACTACAGAGGGCTCTGAAAGTGCATATGGCAACAAGGCTTGTTTGAGATTCACCAGAGCACACTAAGTCCATTAATAACCGTTATGTTGCCTACATTGTATTTGTATTTTATGGGAGGTGTTAATAGTGGTCATTCCAATATATAAGCAGAGAAACATTTTTTGTCGACTGTAGTTTATAGTAAATGAACATGCTTTTAAACATGATTTTTCTGAATAATTTCAAAACAGATTTAGTAATTATTCACCTCTGAATAAAGTCATGAAACCTTAATGGATTATGCACATATTATTGCAAAGAGATTTCAAATTGCCGTTTTCTTTTTCAGAAAGTACAGTATGTTCATCAGTGTACAGGATTTCTCCTGGCTCAGAATTAGGCAAAGGTGGTACCCCAACCCCTGCTAACCCGCACTCTACCGGATGCTCTGATATACTTTATAATATCTGGATGCACACTTGAAAAACAAACTGTTATAGTGTTAAATCTGCTCTGTTGTCCATGTCTAGTAGGGCAGCTAATGCACACTACAATGTCCTTCCCTAAGAGCAACCAAAATACAAACAATATATCTAATCTTTACATATCAACATGTTACATATTTGATCTTTTTAATTTTTTTTTTTTACATATGTAGGATTTTACCCTAACATGTTTTTTTTTTTTGTTCTCTTCTCCTCTGCCTAGACATTTTATTGGATTTCAGTGCATCCAGCCTATAGTTTCTGTTTGGCTGTATATTGAGCCCCCAAACACATTGGCTCCACAATGCTTCTAGCATACAGAGCATATCATTCCCTCTGCATTATGTCCAGGCCACCCAAAAACATTTTCCCACTGAGCTTTAAAACTGTTTAATAGAAGATCTGGTAATCACATAAAAAATATGAAATCACTCAAGCTTTATAATTAATAAGAGTAAATATTATTGTTGTCTATTTTCGTTGTTATATGTTCCTGTTAATTTGACTTGCATTAAAAACGCATATGAGCTGTATATATTACAGCTTTGTGGCGTTGTTTTTTCTCCATCCTTGCCTTGACACCACATAATTTATTCGCCTCTCTCGACTTCTTTCAGCTGTACTTAACTATGCTACTTGCGCAGCATCATGTTCATATATTTCTATTGTTTGTGACTTAAATATGTTAATTTTATATTTTTGCACTGTATATTGCATATATAATGTCGTTGGGGACAGTAGCATACATTCCCTAATCTTAATTGTCTTTTCACCAGTCATCTTTATCCATCTTGTGAACTCTATTGAAAAAAATGTGATTCTACTAGAAGTCATCTGAAACGTTAACAAATTATGCGGATTGGATGTAGTTTAGGCATTATTAAGTTTTATGGGACTGTTTTGACATGTTTGGGTGTTAAAGAAAACTAGGATCCACTTGTTTTTGTGACGTTACTCATCTCTGCTATGTCAGGACGTATTAGGTCCTGTATGCAAGGTTGCCAGATCATTGACAGTAAACCGTGAAATCCGAGAACTGCTCAAATGCTGTTTTTTTCTATACAATCATATCTGTATATGGACCCGCCCCGGCCCATTTCAAATAGCCCAATTGTGGGGGAAACCTACCCATCTGACAACACTGCCAATATGAAAAAGCTTTCCTCCTGCGGTCACATACGCTGCAGTATATTGCTGGTAGGCTATTTAGCGTATGAGCTCAAAATCATGTTTTACCATGCCGACACACAGAGGCGGTGCGAGATTTTGGGTAGGCGGCCGTCTTTGAGTTTCATATGCAGGAAAATCCTTGAGTGTACCAGGCTACAGCTGTTATTTTTGTTCTTTATTGTTACACTGCAATGGCTCTATCTAGTATTGAAATCTGTACATATAGGCTGTTAAATAAGCCTGCAAATTTGGAGGCACTTGCAATAAAAAATAATCTATTGATTTAAGAGATTCTTGATTATAGAACTAAACGCATAAATTGTTTCTCATTATGGAATATATTTACTTGAGATAATAGGATTGGTCACTCTGGCTTTATAATGATTGATGATTGATAATGTTATATACAGGTGAGTGGCACTAACTATGCAATACCTGACTACGTAATTATACGATGTCCCATTAAATGTGCGCTTTTTGGGCATAAGTGGCCAACACGTGAATAGAGAATCGAATGACCTATCTAAAATTAACGGCTAAGTAACTTAATGCCTTACATTCTACAGCAAATAATTTAGTTATGTAACTAGTTACTTTATGGGAACTGTAACTACTAACTCTTCACCAACACTGCCCTACACAACTAAAGTAAAGCCTACCGTATCACAAGTATCAGGCACTACAGGCTTCCAGCTATGTAATCGACCCAACATGGAAATCATCCCACCACTTTTTAGCCACGACTGTCTTAAAAGCGCAACGCAGCATCTGGCGAATCCATTTTGAGCATATCGCTAATGCTTCCCCTGTCTGCGCTACACACGTTTGATTTTCAGCAGATACTGGGCTTGCCTGTGCAGTCCGTCAACCTTTGACTGGGTATATTGACTAACTTTTGTGTAGTACTTTCTCTTTTATAATAAAGACCCAGGAAAAAGTCGCAGGGAAGGAGAAGAATGTGCGTTATTGAAAGCCTAAAAGGCAGTAGCACACAACACCTTTTTTTAATAAAGTACTCTCATGGAGAGTTGAGGGGTTGTCAGACTCTGCTGTCTGTCTGATCAGATGTAAGCATCTCATCATTACATAACATTATCTAAAAAAATACTAATACTTACTACAAGGTATATTACACAACTTAAATATAAGTAACCAAATATAGCCAAGATTATGCACTTTATATACTTATTGCGTTCAAAATAGGATGCTTTCATTTAGCTGGTCACTGACCAGGTAGAATGTACGTGACTGTGACAATGTCTGGAGCCCTGCAGTAGAGTTTCAGTATGTTATTTATTCCTCACAAAGGCTCACAAAATTCCTCGAGAATGTTCCCTCTTGAGGAATGAATGTGACATTACATCCGTCTTTCTCCTTGACCCCAGGAGTTCCGCAGAGCTGGGGGTCCACGGATCAAACATGTGTGCCGAGCAGCAGCTGTGGTTCTGGGCCAGCCTCGTGCCTTGGTGCCCGAAGACATGATCCCTAGACTCAGTGCTCTACCACTCCATGAAAGAACTGGTATTTCCCCCTCTGGCAAGAATCAAGGTAAGGGCCTGTCAGAATGTATGATATATTAAAATTTGCATGCAATTGTGCGTTATTGTCCTTCCACACACTTTCTATCACTTTCCTATGAAGTTTGCTGAAAGATGTATGAACTTAGTTGTGTATATATCTGTTGCAGGTGGTCGTTTCCCTTCTGGGCCAGACAGCCCAGGGCTGCCGGACCAGAAAGTCACCAAGGTCAGAAAGTTGGGAGCTGGTTTTGCCAAACAAAAGAGCCTTGGGCCATTTGGCCTCCGCTCTCGTAGGTGTGGGATCTGCAAGGGCTGCAATCACGAGGTGGACTGTGGAGAGTGTATGAACTGCCTGGACAAACCTAAGTTTGGAGGGCCCAATACGAAGCGACAGTGCTGCATGTAAGTGTACTCCCATCATTGTACACCAACACTCAGAGTAAGCAAATGTGACACCCCTTCGTTTCCCTGTTTCTCTTCTTCTCCCGAAGATTTAAAAGATGCGATCAGATTGAAGAGAGAAAGGCCCGTCGTCTGAGTGGCAAGTTCTCCAAAGGTCCCGGGAAGCGCAGGCGGCACTCAGTCAGCGGGGGCCAGTCTAGCAACGAAGACGTTGACGGGATGGAGGCGGGGGACAGCCAGAGTCCGTCTGTGAGGAAGCAGCCACGGCGCCTCGTGAAACCACGCTCCTACTTTGATCTGTTGGACTACGACTCTGACCTGGAGATCACCGTGGGCTCCAACTTCTCCTCCCCCGGCAGGAGGAGAGGCCCTGGTCCGCGCAGCCAAGGTAGCGGTTAAAACATTATTGAAAAGTGATCATACGTCGGGATTTTCCTCTACTTCACATTGTCAGATCTTCAAGGAGATCCTTGTCAAGAGAATGCATTAACTCTGAAATGTGAATGATGGATGGCGCTGCCTGTTTGTCTATTGCGTCAGTGTAGTGCTGAATGTTGTGCATGCTCAGAGTGTCTAGGGTGAGCCAGGTTATACATGGCCCATCAAGCAGAGAAACCAACTTGCCAGCAGACATCCACGTGCGCGTGAACTACATCATATCCAGTGTTGGGTGCAGCAATAACACTTGAGAGCTAGCAAGTCAGAAATTGATAAAACTGTAAGTCATTTCCGCGTACAGTGAATTGATTAAAGTGTAGACTTGAATAGTAACGTCCCGCACTCTGTTTGGCGTAAAGTCATGATATTCAGAACAAATGGAGGAAGCTGACGTTTACCTCAAGAACTGATCATTTTCCTGCAATAAACAAACTAAAATGCTACTTCTCTGGGACCAAATCACCAATATGCACAGAACTTTTGAGAAACTTCACTTAATGTAACATTTGTCAGATTAGTTCCTAAAACTGAATGTCGACTATCAACCAGTACATTTTTCAACCTGTACATGTGCGTGTGGTCTGGTACATTAATACATACTCAGGATATTCAGATTTTTGCAAACACTGTTAAGACTAAACCAATGCAAGAACATCCATATCAAGCACTCAGTGCCACTTTAATATACTGCTTAATGCCTTGCTCTGTTAGATTAAAAGTGACAATTGGCAGACCTTCAGGGATAAGAGTCTCACTAACCCACAAAAACAAACACCATTAGAATTTGGACAACATTTTGGGTAATTGATGCGTTCCTGAATGATACTGATTGTCTCATTCTTGGATGGTGACATGTTCTAATTTGTCTTCTATGCGTTTGCAGACTATGTGTCTTTGGATGGATTCCTGGGGGACCTATCGGACGACGGCACAAGACAGCGCAGGCTGCATCACCGAGTCCCTCCTGCTCGCCGTAAAACTGACAAGGTAAAGACCCACTTCAGGGCTCCTGCTCTAGACTGCCACTGAGCATGCGGTGCAATAATGAATACCCTTTCCGGGTCTCCTAGGAGGATAACACAAAGGATCTGCACAACCCACTCCCCAACTCCCTCTCCAATCTCTTCTCTCCTGGATCTTTTCACTCCCTCAGTCTTTTCTGCTGCACCTTATGGTGGGATTCCCAGTTCTTCCTTTTTACACCCCTCCTATTGAGTTAACCTGCTGGTTGCTTATATTGTAGGTTGTCATGGCAGATAAGGCTGGTGTTTTGCATTGGCCTCAGCAGTCCCACCATTCACAGGCCCAGCGGAGGCAGACAGGCCTGTGGGGTGGTGATGTTGACAGCTGGCTGGACGACGACGACCAGGGAGAGAGAGAGTCCCAGGGGCTTTCGGCAGAGCAGCTTCTGCTGCTGCAGATGATGCAGTTCCCCTCGCAACCACAGTCTGACCAGGAGCTATCCTCCTCCTACCCTGAGGACCAGGGTTCCCCCCACCCTTGGGGCCAGCTAACCTGCACTGGGGCCCTCATGGGGTGGCTGAGGGTAGGGGGTGAGAGGGGAAATATGTTGGTGGAGGCAGGGTGGGGGCAAGCCTGTTTTAATGGCCTGTCGTATGCTTTCTAGAATCCTCTGGAGCAGACACCACCCAGCGTCCTGGCCGCACTGGCCAACGGATTTGACCAAAGAGAGAGGGAGCCCTCTGAGCCTACTCACAAGATCAGGGTGGACTTTAAGGTTGGATGCCTTTTTCTGACTATTGTTGCTATGGTTTTCAATATCTCATTCACCATTGTCAATCCTTTCTCGAAAGTGTTAGGAGTTGGATATTCCATCTCTATCAAACATTTTTAGTAAAAAGCAGGAAGGCTACAAATAAGATTGGCCTTTGGGAAGGCTCCTGTGATGGCATTAGGTAAATGTGGGGTTAAATCAAGGTTAACATGAGCAAAGAGGAACATGAGCAAATCGGTGTTTCTGGATATGCTCCATAATCTAGTGATTGTCATGGGCTTGTAGGCGATCTTGGTTATTTTACTGCCTAAGTCACTGTCTGTAAATCCGTGCCCCCAGTGCTCTTGGTTCTAGCAGACTGCTTATTACAGTAAATGTAATGTATTTAAAAAGTAAAGTTGCAGTGACGCCTAGTGTACTGTATTTCAAAGCCCAATCGAAGTTATTGTACAAGCCTGTTTCCAAAAAGATTGGGACTCAGTGTAAAATGCAAATAAAAACAGAATGCAATGATGTGCAAATCTTTTAATTTATATTTAATTGAAATCTGTACAAAGATGATATATTAAATGTTGAAACTGAGAAATGTTATTGTTTTTGGCAAAATACATGCCCATTTTGAATTTGACCTGTTGCGAATTAACCTAATTAGTTGAGATGTTTCACCAGTTTCCTCTTTTTGCATTACACAACTTTTCCAGTCTTTTGTTGCCCCTGTCCCAGCTTTTTGCTGGCATAAAATGCCCCTGTCCCAGAAACGTGTTGCTGGCATAAAATTCAAAGTGGGCATATAATTTTCAAGAAACAAAAACATTTCTCAGTTTCAACATTTGATATGTTGTCTTTTTACGATTTTCTATTGATTATAGGGTTTAAATGTTTTGCACATCTTTGCATTTTGTTTTTCCATTACATTCTACACAGCGTCCCAATTTTTTCACACAGGGTTGTAAAACTTTGATTAGGACATTGATTAGTGGTTAATTTACAGTACCAAAAACCAAAAGGTTTCTTGATCAAATCCCCTTTTCTGCAAGGTGAAACAACTTAGTGAAAGAAGTCTCCTTTTTAGTGTGTTTTGAGCTCATTGATGATGATTGAGAAATAAAAACAAGCAAACATGCAAGCACACATGTTAATGAATTTGTTACGTCTGTACTGGTGCCAATCAATGTAATTTTGAGGATCAACGTAATCTTGCTCTCAACAACAAGACATATCCTTCACCCAAGTTTTGTCACATTGTGCTACATAATGGAAACATATTTAGTAGCATACTAGCATAGTATAACAAAAACATCACAACATCATTGGCAAATTTAGATAAAAACACAAAGTATAGCCTGATCTCGATGGACCTACCTGGTTTCGAACTCTCAAGCTTTGGATTTAAATACAATTGTGCTAACTGGACCACGCTGCAGATTGCCTCAGCATGCACATTTTCCATATACAAACCTGTAAAAACATGCATTAATTGATTTATGTCATTGCTTGTCAATCCACAGCTGGCCAAGTCAGGATTCTGCACTTTATTTGAATGTTTTTTTTTTATCCAACCTCAAATATTGGAATTGAGGTGATTATCAGGTAGAATGTGCAACTAGCAACTTCAGGACCAATTTAGTCAGTTTGTTTGAGTTCTGTAATGCCATGATCCATCCACTAGATGTCAGTGTTCTTCTATATCAAGTCAACAGGATACATGAGGGATGAGCAACGGCTACTAAAACAGCACTGTTGTGCTCTCCTAAGTTGTGTTCTGTGGGTGTGTAGAAACTCAAATAATTAGATCACTTGTGAAAGATGCACTGGGTTTGAGCTCAAGTTGTTGTACGCGCCTTTATTTTGGTTGGGTTTCTGTTATTTTTCTTTTGCTTTGTGAATGTAAACACACGCTTCAGCTTCATGTCATCGTGAATATATTCAAATAAGGCTTTTATTAGCGGCCGTCATATGTTCTTTAGCCAATCATTTTTTTTCCTTAAATGTACCAGTAGTACCATATTAACAATACGTGGCAAATAAGTGATCACATTTTACAGTTCGCATATGAATGAATGGGAACATGGGTCAACTGAAGACATTAAGTGAATCCATTAATACATTTGTTTGTCCCCTCTTACAGTGTATTGACATTTGAATTGATACATTTAACTGTCGCCCCATGGCATTGCCGTTCTTTAAATGTCGAAGCATGTAGATTATGTGGTGAACAATTTTAAAATTAGCAGTGCTCTTCTGAAAGGGCTGCGGGAAGGCGGCAAGGTCTAGTTCTTCATTTAGGCCATGGCAGGAAGTGTAATGCTGTGCTCAACCCTTCCATGTCTGGCCTGCAGGAGGACTGTAACATCCAGAACGTCTGGTCGATGGGAGGCCTGAGTATCCTGACCTCCGTACCCCTCATGCCCCCCTGTGTTTGCTTGCTGTGTGCCAGTAAAGGACAACATGAGGTAATTACTCAGAACCTGGGTCGGTTGTTACAGCATCCCAGTCGTGGGATGGCTTTATTTTCAGCACGGCTATTTGCTCCTGTGTGAAGTATTTAGGCGGTTTGACTTGTTTAGTCAGTTAAGAGGTTGTACTTCCTTAATGGGTTATTCAAATCCACTATTGAAAGGTGTTCACCATGCGGACTGTTGTCTGTTCCTGTCCTAGCAAATGCTGTACTGCCAAGTGTGCTGTGAGCCCTTCCACCGGTTCTGTCTCGATCCAACGGAGCGGCCCTCTGAGGAGCACAAGGAAAACTGGTGCTGTCGCCGTTGCAAATGCTGCCACGTGTGTGGCAGGAAAAACAAGCACTCCAAGGTATGAGTCCTCACAAGGCCCACTGCCTCCCTCACTCACTCTACGACCGATCACCTGGTGGTCAATATGTCACGGCCGACGGCGGCACTCTCACTCCCTCACGCTCACTTTCTGGTCTTCCTCAGCCTCTGCTGGAGTGTGACCGATGTCAGAACTGTTATCACCCTTCGTGTCTGGGGCCTAACTACCCCAAGCCCAACAAGAGGAAGAAGGCCTGGGTGTGTATGACGTGCATCAGGTGTAAGAGCTGTGGAGTGACACCAGGGAAAAGCTGGGACACCGAGTGGAACCACGAGAAAGGACTCTGTCCAGACTGCACTAAGCTCCATGATCAAGGTGAGATGACCGGAAGCTTTGGCGAACTCCTTCTGCAAACACTTTTTCAGTTTAATGATAGGCTAAAATATTTGATTTAGTGTTCGTATGTAAATAGCAGGATATTGACCATATCTCTCTCTAAAGGCAACTACTGTCCAATCTGCTTCAAGTGCTACGAGGACAATGACTACGACAGCCAGATGATGCAGTGTGCCACCTGTAACCACTGGGTCCACGCCAAGTGTGAGGACCTAACAGGTAGCGCATCTCCAGGCTTCCTCCAAACTCCAATGCTGTGTTTTGCCTGAAGGAGTAATACAAATGCTAGATGCCTGCTTCCTTGCTGTTTCCTATGCCTTCAGTATCTGATTGTGCCATACCAACAATGCC
>JACXGI010002175.1:56278-77675 GCA_016801175.1 Esox masquinongy
GGGGGGCGTCTGCACTTGGAGGGGGTGGGGTTAGGGTGGACGTCTGCACTTGGAAGGGGTGGGGTTAGGTTGGACGTCCGCCCTTGGAGGGGTGGGGTTAGGGTGGACGTCCGCCCTTGGAGGGGTGGGGTTAGGGTGGACGTCTGCACTTGGAGGGGTGGGGTTAGGGTGGACGTCTGCACTTGGAGGGGTGGGGTTAGGGTGGACGTCCGCCCTTGGAGGGGTGGGGTTAGGGTGGACGTCCGCCCTTGGAGGGGTGGGGTTAGGGTGGACGTCTGCACTTGGAGGGGTGGGGTTAGGGTGGACGTCCGCCCTTGGAAAGTGACTGGGTTCCTCCTCCTCTGAAGTATTAATCAAATATGGCCTCTTGCTGTCCTACTCATGCCAAAACGTCTAAGTCGTTGGGAAATCGTTCCACTGAGCCCTTCTGCACATGATTACACCACAGTTCCGCCTGTGTGCTCACGCAGAGATGTGGTAATGAGGGGCCAAAGAAAGTTACACACTCCCCTGCATAAATGAGTTCAGTGCGTTCATATGGTCAAAGACGTCAGCCAGATAGGGCCAACATAGGCCGGAGTAGCTGCTTACAGTTTGCATCCATCTCATCGCAAAGGATGGTGAACAGATGGGCATGAGACTATTCATTTGACTCCCTCAACAAGGACAACACACAGCTTCTCTGACGTTTTCTTGGTGGCCAAGGCCTGTTGGTGAATGATACAGTGGCCCTTCTGTAGCAGCCCACCACTGATCTGGCTCCGTCTCTGCTTCTCCTAGTCCCCACCAGTCCCACATTGGACTCTGTTGTCCGTGTTAAAACAGTCAATATTTCTTTTAGCATCAAACTCCTATTTACTGGCTTCACGGTTTGATTTGTTATTTTGTTCTGATTGTTATCCACCTCTCCCTCTACCCTCTTCACTCGCCCCCCAATCACTCTCTTCTCTCCCCCACTCATCCAGATGACCTGTATGAGATCCTGTCCAGCCTCCCGGAGAGTGTTGTGTATTCCTGCCGGCCGTGCAGCCAGTCACAGCCCAGTGCCTGGAGGGAGCTGCTTCACATGGAGCTGCGGGCCGGGGTGGAGAAAGTGCTGGCCTGCCTGCTCACCTCCACCCTCACCCAGCACCTCGTTGCCTGCCCACAGGTGAGATGACACCCCACACACCGCTTACGCTTCTCAAAGGACGCTCGATGAAGCCGGGACGCTTAGACTAAATGATGTCTCTTCTCCTCGACTTCAGTGCTGTGTTTGACACAGTCGTGAGATCCTCCTCACCAGGCTCGAAGCTCTGGGTGTTGAGGGAACCGCACTCTCCTGGCTACACTCATACCTCATCAACTGTACCCACGACATCTCCCTCAATGGCCATAATTCGGATTCAGCTGCAGTCACACAGGGTGTCCTCCAGGGCTCTGTTCTTGGCCCCTTGCTATTCTTCATCTACATCCTCCCCCTTGGTCAGATCCTCCGTCACTTCAAAGTTGACTTCCACTGCTATGCCGATGACACTCAAATTTACCTTGGCGCCAAATCTCTCACCAACCCACCTTTGGTCTACATTGAATCCTGCCTGTCAACAATAAAATCATGGATACCGTGAAACTTCAAGCTCAACAGTGATAAAACGGAACTACTACTCATAGGCATTAAGACCACGCTCACCAAAACCGGCACATTCACTCTCACCATTGACGACACCGTTGTCTCTCCTCCCCATGCACGCAACTTAGGCGTCATCCTGGACTCACTCAGCTTTGAACAACACATAAAACAGACAGTCAAATCCTCAACCTTTCACCTCCGCAATATTGCCAAGCTTAAGGCCTCCCTCTCCTGTACCGCCACTGAAACCTTAATACATGCATTCATCTCCTCCCGCCTAGAATACTGCAACTCTCTTCTTTCTGGCATCATCTCCATAATCTACAAATTGTCCAAAACTCGGCAGCCAGACATCTCACCCACACCAAGTCCTGGCAGCACATCACCCCTATCCTCCAGGCACTCCACTGGCTTCCCCTCCCTCAGCTCACTGATTATAAAATTCTTATGCTCACCTATAAAGCCCTCCATCAGCTTGCTGCACCCTACCTCTCTGATCTTATTCCCCATTACCAACCTTCTCGGTCACTCCGCTCAGCTACAGCTGGTCACATCATCCCCTGGTCCAAGCTGCCGAGCTTTGGAGACGGGGCTTACTCTAGGGCTGCTCCAAGGCTTTGGAACTCTCTTCCACAATCTAGCCGTGCCTCTGAATCTGTTACCATCTTCATCCACCGCCTCAAGCCTCATCTGTTCAAACAAGCCTACCCCTGCCCTTTCCAGAGCCATGTCCGAGTCCCTTTGTTTACATTTGTCTGTGTACTGTCCAGTCGCTTTCCTAGGATGTTGTATATCTGATGTAAAGCGTCTTTTGGTCCAAGAAAAGTGCTATATAAGTTCAATGTGTTATTATTATTATGTCATGATGTACTTTTATTCAGAAAAATAGTGGCTCTTTTTCTGAAGAGAAGATTTCCAATGATAAAAATGTTGTATTTAGTTCATCAACGATTACTAGCTGATATCATCTAAGATGATATCAGCTAGTAATAAAACTAGCTGATAAAATCTAAGAAGATTTTTACCTGGTACTCTTGAACTGTCACACAGAAGTGCTGTTTTGTTTTCATGTGTTTTTCTGTGTTATGCTTATGTCCCTGTTGCCTTCAGTGTGTGACCCAAGTGGACCCTGACAGTGGAATGGAGGGCCGGCCAGCCTGTGACCTACGTGCTGTGGGCAAAAAGTTCGACAAAGGCCTCTACACCACCTTGGTCAGTGGCTTTCTAGATTACATGATGTAAACTGGGCGGACAGGAGATCTTCTCCAATCCGACTCCTGTATGGAAAAAGGGTTTCAAAATGTTAGCTAAAAACGCTTGCTTGTATTGGTATTTCTGATGTATTTTCTAGAAATCGTTCCATGAGGATGTGGTACAAGTGGTGCGGAGGCGTCTGGAGCAGGAGGAGTCCGGAGCTGAGCATGAGAGGCCTACCGCCCTGGCTCGCTCCTACTACTTGAAGGTAATGTGTTTTCAGAGACACACTTCATTGTGTGTAAGGCTCCCTAAAAAGGCAAACTGCAGCTGAGAAAATTGAGGAACTTTTTTTTGCGTTTTTTTTTCTTTTGTAGGGATGGAATGTTCTGAGCAAGGACACATAACCTTAAATATAGCAACACCTTCCCCTTTTGGGCCCATTTTAATGCCCGGTGACGTCTTTCTGGTTTTCTAATAGTCTGCGGACGGAATTTGGCTGTGTTTATGAAGGTCATAGTCAACTTTAGAAAACAACACATTTCCAAAAGGTTGGGACAGGGTCAACAAAAGACTGGAAAACCTGGTGGAATATCACACAAGTCTTTTGACCACAGGTCAGTAACATGATTGGTCATTAAAAGATAATTCCATAGGGGATGGGTCTGCCAGAATTGAGGATGGGGAGGAGTTCACCACTCTGTGAAAGACTGTGCAGGCAAATTGTGCCACAATTTAAGAATAACATTTCTCAGGATAAAATTGCAGAGTTTGCAATGTCGCTGCATCCAAAAATGCAAGTTAAAAGTCTACCATGCAAAGAAGAAACCATATATAAACAAGATCCAGAACCGCTGCCACCTTCTCTGGGCCCGAGCTCATTTAAGATGGACTGAGACGAAGTGGAAAATTCCTGTGGTCTGACAAATCTAAATTTGAAATTATTTTTGCGAATCATGGACGCTACGTCCTCCGGGCTAAAGAGGAGAGGGACCATCCGGCTTGTTATCAGCACACAGTTCAAAAGCCCATAGGATGCACTATGGGAAGGAGGCAAGCCGGCGGAGGCAGTGTGATGCTTTGGGCAATGTTCTGCAGGGAAACCTTGGGTCTTGCCATTCATGTGGATGTTACTTTGACACGTAACACCTACCTGAGCATTGTTGTAGACCATGTGCCCCCTGTCATGGCAACGGTATTCCCTGATGGCATTGGCCTCTTTCAGCAGGATATTGCGCCCTTGCACAGCAAACATTTTTCAGGAATGGTTTGAGGAACACAAGTTCAAGGTGTTGACTTGGCCTCCAAATTCCCCAGATCTCAATCCAATTGAGCATCTGTGAGATGTGCTGGACAAACAGGTCCGATCCATTCATCTTCAACTTTGTGTTTGTCTCTTTTTTAACAATTACACTCAAAATTACGAGTGTAGGGAAGAGGTGAGAGAGTCTGTAACCATAACTGTACAAATAAAAAAAATTTAAATGTACAAAAAGGACAATTACACTTAATGGATAGTGAAAAGGCAACCAGATTAACTGATCAACAAAAGATCCACAAGGCCTAACACTGAGATGAATTTTTGGTCATTTTTTGGTGAAAGGGCTACAAAAACAGCGCATTTTTCGCAGATCTCTCCCGGGGGTTCTAATGGGGCCAACGAGTTGATTTCAACACTAATGTATAGGTCCAGGCTCGTAGTTATGCACATTTAAGCACATTGATCGAAAAACCAAGAGGAGTTTTTGGAAGAATACATCATTTTCACCTAGTGAATACGGTATTATCATATGTGTATTATTAACATGATATAAGTATTTTTTTTTAATATCGCGATTACTGTGAATACCCTTATTTATATGTATATTCTAAATATTAATCTCCAGTAGTAAAATACCACTACAAAGCTAGATATGCAAAACTACAAACTACAACAAAATACTTTTGAGTCGTGAAAACAATATTGCTTGTGGAGTGCCTTTTTTTATCATTAGGAAACTAAGTGCCTGAGATTTGGAACATGTTACAGATTATTTTTATAATCGCAATGTGGCATGCAATTTGTTGTGCTGTCAAATGGGGAAAATATATTACAAAAGCTCTAATGGCATGATAAGAATGGTGCTGAATTGGGAAAAGTAGTAGTATTCTTGGTAACTTTCAGTTATTGGACACATTGGCTATGGTAGTGCTTACTGTAGCCTATGTCAGTATTGTAATACACCTGATATGCACATTTAGGTGGCGGGAGGACAGGAGTAGGTTTGTCCTTATGTTGTGAGGACGGGCAGTGGGGGAATATGTTTAAAAGTGATTCTAACACCAGGTTTGTCTTCATGTTGTGAGTATATGCAGTGGGGTAGAATGTCTAAGTGGTCCTAACACAGGGTTAGTTGGTGACATTGTAGTTTTGGTGATGACAATGTGTTGAATAGGTTTATTTAGGAAATTTTAAGGAAGGGTGTGGGCAGCAAACAAGGCACTTCACTACCGCCAACGTCATGACAAGTGTTAAAGTATTTTCTCATTTTCAGTCTAGTAAAATTAATTTGCTTTTGAACCCAAACAACAAATAATTTTGCATTCAGTCCATTTTGCACATTTTGCACATTTTGCACATTTTGCACATTTTGCACATTTTGCACATTTTGCACATTTTGTACATTTTGCATTCAGTCCATGGGAACTACTTTCGGGCACTACTGTGACCGAAAATAATCACTTTAATCAACGTCAAACAAAGGGTCATTGACCAAGGACCATTGTTTCCTGCAAGGAAATTCCATCTTTGGTAATATGGGAAGTCCTTTTCTGAAGTTCTGTACACACTTCTTTTAAAATAGTCTTATTTTGTAATAGGCACATAAACATAAACTTTTGTGCTTCAAAAGTGCTTATTACACTTGGCTTCATTTTGTTAGTTTAGCTGTTTTACCTTGTTGGAGATATTGCTTTGTTAATCGTTTTTACACTTTTGGTGGTCTTACGCAAAAATGTTTCTTGGATGTACATGAAATACAGAAATTAGACTGAAAACATTTACTCACTGATTTTTTAAAAACATGCACTGACCGAAACATGAACAGAATTCTCACACAACACTGCACTGTCTTAGTTTGTGTCCTCTTTGTCACCACCTTTGAAGAACATTTTTAATTCTACACATTTTGTTTGATGGTTCGGTGGTAATGAGTCTGTTTGTGGTAATATTTCACTCTCCTTGCTGTTTTTTTTGTAGCTTCTGGAGGAAGTTTTCAACTGGTTCAACAGCCAGGATCCCAAAGTTTGGGATCCCCGATACAAAGACCTGCCCATGTGAGTAACACGCAGCCCCCCTCATATTTCCTTGTTTGTTCGGCTCAGTTTTGTCATTGTTTGAATTATTGTAAATTGAAATTAAATCTGTTATTTCTATCCACTGTAATTGTAATCAACTAAGTGTGAGCCACTGTCTTAAGCTGTTCTTTTCAAACTTGCATAATGTATGTAACGCCGATCTCTACATATACCATCCATTAGTGGTTAAGTGTTAACATTTTTCTTATATGTTCTGAACTGAACTTTGGTGTCTGCCTAGTATGAGAATAACCCATCACTACTACTATTCCTCTCTCTTCACCCTGTCATCACCATCCACTCCCCCTTTCCATTGTAGTGGGATGCTTTCCCATGCGATTCAGCCTCCTACCACTGAACATGTGTATGCCCAATGGCGTGAGAGGGAAGAAGTGCGATCCAGGGCCCCCTTAGGGACCCTGCAGACAGGCAATGTGCCTCGCTTGGAGGTGAAGCAGGAAGAGGTGCCTCATCCCACCACCTCACTGACCACGGAGCTGAGCAGGGGCCTTCATTTCAGGAAAAACAGGGCGCTCAGGCTTAATAAATTCAAAGGTACTTCACGGAACAGAGCAAAGTCTATGCTTCCTATGTTGACTTGACTGAGGAAAAACTCAGTCTATGACTATGGAAGCAAACATTTAATTGACCAAATTGTTTGTCTTTGAATTTGATGTCTGATTTTTTTTGTCCTTCAGGGAGAAGGGGCAGGGCAGGAAGGCCATCCAAGTCTGAAGGGCGGCAGTCCAAGGCTGATGTGGATACAGGGTGGTCCAAGGATGACGGAAGGCAGTGCTCACTGTGCCAAAAATATGGTGACGCAAAGTCCAATGTAAGTATGAAAAAAGTTGATACCCTGACTTCTTGATATCGAAGTTAAGATGTTTATAGTGTGAACTGCACAATTGTTGTGGAGATTAAGTTAAAGATTAATCTCTAATTTGAGGTTATATGAATTCATGTCGTCACAAAGATTTGTGTAAACCCGGGCTTACTGCGTACCAACTGTACGGTGTTCCAAATAAGCATATCTCCGGATTTGGTGATAAAAATTAAGAATTTATTTTTTTATTTTTACTTCTTCAATGTAAAGGGTTACCATACTTTATTCACTTGAAAGACTAACATAACTTATTAATGGCAAATCTGATTGGCTTAAAATAAAATATTAAATGGGCGGGGGCTTAGTTGCTAGCTCAGGTTTATTTTCAATTTTAGAACGTACAGATCTTAAAATCAGGCCTAGCCTTTACAGACAGCCAGTCTGATGCTTTTGAAATATTTGTATATGTTATATGTCTTCGAAATAGAGGTCCGGTTCCTGAGTAACACTGAGTTACTCTTATTTATTTATTTATTTTTGGCTGTACTGTAGTTCGGTTTTATCATGTTTAGTGGAAAAAAAAGTGGTACCAAAACTGAGCCCTGAAGAACAGCAAAGCGTGCCTTTCATTTGTCAGGCAGACCATCCACAAATACGGGTTGGTTTGTTTCTGATAGACAGGATTTAAAGCAAGCAAGAACTGGCCAATATGGGTTTTCTTATTACTGCCACTTTTAGTGAGTTTGGTACATATCTGGTGTATAAAGAACCATTTAATATGTTCTAAATAAGAGGGCCGATCCCTGGAAGTAGCTCCTTAAGTAGTTTAGTTGGAATAGGGTTCAGATTGTTTGTTTAAAGCTCAATGCTATTAATGAACGTGTCAAACGATACAGGATTAAAACATTTGTGTCCTCAGGTAAACTTATCCTAGGTTTCAGAACTTGTTTAACATAATTTCCAGTGAGTCAAGAACATTTAAGTCACCCAAATCTACACTTAAGTAGATATATTTTTTATATATTTTTTAATGCTTCGTTAGATTAAATACAGTGGAAAAGATGGATGACAAAGTGGTTAAATTGTCACTGGTCCCAATTCAAATCCATTCCACGTCAGTGCATATGCAGCCGAAGTGTTTTTTTAGACCAGTAATACCCAACCTTTTTGTGTTTGACTTTCCGCCAACTACCTTTTCCTCTGCTTCTGAAGTTCCCCCTAATGTGCATTATACCAGTAAGCCTATGGGCTCCTGAGTCTTCTCAAGAACCCCCAGCGGATTGGCCTATGTAGGTTCCAGGGTTCCTCGTACCCCTAGTTGTGAACCATTATGCTTGGTCTAACCTCATCACTTGTCCTTCAGGAGGCGGGCAGGCTTCTGTACCTCGGCCAAAATGAGTGGGCTCACGTCAACTGCTCCATGTGGTCTGCGGAGGTGTTCGAGGAGGAAAATGGCTCTCTAATGCATGTACATAGTGCTGTCGCTAGGGGGCGCTTCATGGTGAGCTTCATGCATTTTAACTGTATTTATATGGTGAAATAATTTTTCCTGGCAACATGACATGATATCGTTGTCCAATGTCCATCCCTTTAACTCATCATGTACTCCTATTCTTCCCTCTCTTTTCCTTGCAAACTTTTCTGTCTTGTTCCCTCAGCGCTGTGAGCGCTGTAACCATACTGGTGCCACAGTGGGCTGCTGTCTGACGTCCTGTCAGAGCAACTATCATTTCATGTGTGCCCGCTCCCGCAATTGTGTGTTCCAGGATGACAAGAAGGTCTACTGCTACAAACACAGAGACCTCATCAGTGGCAAGGTGATGTCCTGGGGCTACTCACTAGCTTGGCTGTTAGTTTTGTTGCTTGTTATAAATGGAGAAAAATATCAATTGAGTTTCCTTATGTATTGTCCTTGTCCTATTGCAGATAATCACTGGCCAAGGGTTTGAGGTGAATCGGAGGGTGTATGTGGACTTTGAAGGGATCAGTCTTCGCAGGAAATTCTTGACTGGACTTGAGCCGGAAAACATAAATTTGATGATTGGTATATTTTCTCGGCTCATTATTTTCTCCTCTTCATGTTCAACTACCTAGTTAGGTAAGCATAAAAAACTGTCCTTGTTTTTTCCTTTTCTGAATGTGTTTTATTTTCTTCAGGTTCTTTGCTGATTGAAAAGCTAGGTATCCTGACTGAATTATCTGCTAAGAGAGGAAAACTCTTCCCTGTGGGTTACCAGTAAGTTGCACCATGTCAGAATTTAAAATGAAACGTGTCTTCACGATGTACTGTTTTTTTCTCTGACTAATGTATTTTATGAAATCTTTATTTATAATTACAGCCTGGCAGTAGGCAAAAGGTCTCCAGTATGGAATTGGTATTGGGATTAAATAAAAACCGACAGACAAAACAGAAGACAAATGCCAACAGCATAGTACTAACAGAGAAACAATCACATAGACACATAGGGACACCAAAAAGAGAACCGAAAGATGCCGACAACAGATGACAACAACATACATGGTATAAATATAGAACTGACAGCAGACAATATAAAACAAATACACTGGGACACAGTCATGTTTGTTACAACCACAGGAGTTACACACTGAGGTGTAAATAATGTCTCCAATTTCTAACATGGGTACGATTGTCATCTAAATCGGTGAGTTTTCCAGATTGGTTTGAAGGATGAAAGATTATGGTGAAGAAACCCAAGTCTAACTTTAACCTTGGCCTGTAGCTTAGCAACGTGATGCAAGGAAAATGTGCTATCTAGCCAAACTCCCAAGTACTTGTATAAGGTGACATGCTCAAGCTCAACCCTCTTAGCTGTAGTGATCAAAACAGGGGACATGGTTTAATCACTACAAAACCACATGATATTCAGAACAAGGTAAAGGACAGAAAGCTTGCTTGATACTAAAAATCTTTTGCTGTAAAGTGCTGAACATGACTTCATATAAGTGGATGAGTGAGCTTCCTACTCAGAGCCTAAAATTAACTTTTTGGTTCACCACTCTCTGTGGAAGGTAGGTAAAAAAATCGACCAGGAAGTAAGATTGTTTTACCACCATGCCACTACATCATAAAATGCAAGATAATTTGATGTGTAAACACTTTTCAAGTAAAATGTGGTTTATTTCTCAATTTCCCACAAACTCCTGTCAGTCTTAATGTACAAGTGGTTACCATGGTAATGTCAAAACAGCCCTTTTTTGTATGTAGGACAATTTCTTCCACTGCCTGCATGAATGAACTGTTTAATGGGTCTGGAAAAACAAGAGTTTCAGGTCTAGTAGCATTGGATTGGCTAGAAGATAAGATTAGATTCAACTTTGTTAATGAACTGTACAAGTACAGTACATGAAATGCATTTAGCATTGAACCAGAAGTGCAAATAGAGGGCAGAAAATATACAAGTATTTACAAGTATAAAGGATATGTATATTACAAGTGGAATGTGCAGATGTGCAAAATGAAGGCAAATGCAGTGCACATGGCAATACTAAATGTGCAATTAAGGCAAATGGAGGAGGGCGGAAAGTTTACAAGTTAGGTATAGTGTATGTTACAAGTGGGATAATAGTTGTTCGGGTACAAATGGCAGTTTCTAAATGGCAACCGGGATGCAGAGATAGCAGCATTAAGGTCCTCGAGGTAGACGTGTGTATAACAACTGTTAAAAAATAAAAATTCAAGCACAGTGGCTTGAATTTTTTGAAGCTGGGCACACACTCCACCTCAGTACCATCAATGATGACTGGGGTGTGGCTGCAGCTTTTAGACTTGTAATCCACAATGAGTTCCTTGGTTTTCTTTGCGTTGAGGGCCAGGTTGTTGTCAGCGCACCATGCTGCCAGGCGCGTGACCTCTTCCCTGTAGGCTGACTTGTCATTGTCACTAATCAGGCCTACCACCGTGGTGTCGTCTGCGAACTTGACGATGGTGTTGGATCTGTGTCCAGGAACACAGTCGTGGGTGAAGAGGGAGTACAGCAGGTGGCTCAGCGCACAGCCTTGTGGAACACCAGTGTTCAGGATCAGGGTGGGTGAGGTGATGTGGTCTAACCTGACAGACTGGGGTCTGTTAGTTAGGAGGTCCAGAGTCCAGTTGCAGAGAGGGGGGCTGATCCCCAGGTCATGGAGTTTGTTGACCAGCCTAGAGGGGATGACCGTGTTGAATGCTGAGCTGAAGTCTATGAATAGCTTTCTCACATAGGTGTTGGTTTTGTCCAGGTGGGTCAGGGCCGAGTGTAGAGCCGTGTAGATGGCATCCTCTGTAGACCTGTTCGACCGGTAGGCAAACTGGTAGGGATCCAGTGTTGGGAGGAGGCAGGACATAAGGTGGGCCAGAACTAGTCTTTTGAAGCACTTCATGATTGTGGGGGTGAGTGCAACCAGTCGGAAGTCATTCAGGCTGGATGCGGTCGACTGCTTCGGCACTGGCACAATGGTTGCAGTCTTGAAGCATGTTGGGGCAACCGCCTGGGCCGGTGACATGTTGAAAATGCCAGTAAAGACCTCGGCCAGCTGCCCAGCACTTGCTCTGAGCACGCCCAGGTGACGCCATCAGGACCAGCAGCCTTGCGTGCATTCATCCTGGTCAGTGTAGCCGACACTTCTACGGTTGACAGTCTGGGGGGAGTTCAGCTTTAATGGCTGGCTCTTTGTTGTCACTGTCAAAGAGTGCGTAGAACCTGTTTAATTTGTCGGTGAAGGAGACGTCGCTGGCTGTGGGGGTACGATTCTTTGGCCAGTGGTCAGTTATTGCTTGGATGCCCTGCCACATGCGTCGGGGTTCAAAATGTTAAGAGAATAAGGGAATGTTAAATGGTCAAAGAGGCATGGCTGTGTGAAATAGGGATCCAGACTTAAAATGGTGATTAGATAAAATAAAATGGTGATTAGAGCTCACCATTACGTGCTTCTACAAACCACATTGACTGTTTACGTGCTTCTACAAACCACGTGCTTCTACAAACCACATTGACAATGTTCCGGAACATTGGCAGCTATGATGAGGTATGTCTATTCTCCAGTACTTTTTGGTGGTTAGACCCAGAGTGTCCTGTTCCTTACAATAACCTATTTTGGCAGGACAGACATCTTGATTGCAATTTTTTCTTTTTACAAGAATGATAACTTCTCTGTCCCCAGGTGTTCTCGCTGGTACTGGAGTACGGTGAACCCGCTACGGCGGTGCAAATACACATGTACAGTCCGAGAAGTACGGCCACCAGTCCCGGAGAAACCTGTTGAAGAGATGCCTGACCAGGGACAGAATAGCACAATTGCTCACAGCCCCTGTCCCCAGTCAGGTGAGGGTTTTGATAATACAGCACTGCATCAAATGCTCGCTGTTGAAGTGTTAACTTGACCTTATGAAAAATTTGCTCCCTTCGCAAAACCATGGGAAAAGTGGATATTCAATAGACTTCCAGAACTTAGTTTTTTTATTTTGCTTCCCCTCTAGAATCTGAAGCCCAAGAGGTTGACATTGCCCGATCTCGACCTACCACACCCAGCTTCCCTGCTCCACTCCCTAAACTAGACCAAGGGGCAAGGCCCAAGATCAGAAGACCAGCTGGAGGAATGTTTCGGCCTCTGCCTTCCCCGGGTACATGTTCTCTGATTGGTTTGTTGTTTTCTAAGACATGGCTTCTCTCAACTTTGATCCTGGGGACCCTGAATCTGTTTTCTAAATAGCATTTAATTGGTGTCCCATGTCTATACCCATCCCTGATTAGTGGGCTAGAATGAAAACATGCCGTACACTTGGTCCTGAGACCTAGAACATCTTCGAGTTGGGTCTTTGGGTGATTTTTATATTAACCATAAAGCATATGTTGTTACTTTTTTCATATAGTTAATTCATTTCCATTTTCCCTTAGGAGCTGCCAAGTCTAAACCCCACCACATCCTGACTATTAGTGACCTGGAGGAGACTCGCCGGCCCCGTCGCCACAGTCCCCACTCTCAAACCCGCAGGGACATGTCCTCTTCACCCCTGGGAACTCCCACTGGAATTGGACCAATCACTCTTCGTGCTGGGTGCTCCATGCACCCCAAGGCCTCAGTGCCCACCTCGCCGCTGTTCCCCCTTGGTGCTACTGACAACCTGCTGAACTCACCCTCTGTCCGCTCTGTCGGAGGTCGTAGTGCTTCCTCTGCCCGATGTCCCGGGAACATAATGACCCACACTACCTCAGGACTCTTTCCTCATGCCCCGTGGGAAGACAGTGTGGGCAGCTTTCCTTCTTCCGGTCTGTCCCTATCACCTACCATTCAGCACTCTCCTAGACCCCGGCTGTCTTTTGACCTCAACCAGTCTGACTCAGTTGAGGTACCACACAACTTCCTGGCATCACCCGAACCGGAGGATAATGCTGCGGCGAACGGCAACTCACCCCTTAGGGACGCTGTGGGGCCACAGAAGAGTGAGTTTCCTTTTACCCCGATTCATGAGGACTCTGACATGGCTATGGGCTCAGACTTAAAGACAGAGCTTGAGATTGAGGAGACATTAGTAAATGAGGGAGTGGCCATGAACTGTGGCGCTCAGATAGATGTAGAAGACAACCAAGAGGAGTTTTGGGGCAGGGAGCCGGAGGTTCGCAAAAGGAGGACGCGTTCAGCCATGACCCGCTCTGCTGCGTCCGCCAGGCAAGACTGGGGGAACACTTCCTCAGATGAGGACATGGAGCACTATTTTGACTTCTCACGTACTGTGGTCAGCCGCACAGTTGCACAGGCTCCTTCCTCTCCCTCCTCAAGGCCTATTCCTCAGCTGGACGGTGTGGACGACGGGACAGAGAGCGATGCCAGTGTGACAACCACAGATGGCGCGCCGAAGCGGAAGAATGCCAGACAGACACCGAACCCAGTACAAATGCTTGATATTTTGCCTGAGATTGAAATGACTACAAATGGGCTTCGTGCAGTCTCCGAAAGCCTGGTCCCAGAAACTTCACCCCTTAGCCACTCATCAAATTATTCAGCTAGAGATGTCTTCTCTATTACCAAACCTCCCCCAAGCTATGTATGCCAGAATCCAACTGAGATCTCACCAGAAGCTCAGAGACCAGCTCTAGTGGGCCCATCCCCAACATACAACCCTACGGATGGGAATTCTGTTCCCCTGCAATTATACAACTTCCCGACTTCTTCCCTGCAACAACAGAAGTCAACCCCCCAGTTTGAGACCCAGGAACCAATACTTACTGCACCACTTCAAGGAACACTGCCAGACATTAATGATACTAAGGCGCCTGTTACTGTCTACCCAGAGGATTTATTCCAAGGTTCTGGTTTAGACTTTCCCTCTGGGGCTCCACTTGTTCTTGAAAGATGTGATCCTCCCTCCCCGAGTGCCTGTTTCACTGAGCTGGTCCCTGTCCAGGAGGACACTCCCATTGAGACCCATCGGCGTCAAGCCACAAAAGACCTTTTCTTGGATTCTAACAGTGGGCACTTTGTATCACCCACCGACGGACCTGCCATTTACATGAACCACTTGACAGAAAGTTCTGGAGATCCCTCACTGACAGACTCTGTGAGCAGTAATCAGGACACTCTTTTAGAGCTTTTGCAACCATCTTCACTTATCTCCTCTGACTTCCCTAACCCCTGTGTAGCTCCTACGGACTCTTTGCGCATTAGTCACTCTGTCCAGTCTTCTTTGCCTGGCTTCAACCCTTCAATGCCACCTCTCACTACCATCTCCTTGCAGCCCCTGACATCTCAAGGGTCAACAGTTTTGCCGCCGATGGAGACCTTTTGTAGCAAACTATCAGCTCCTATTCCAGGCAGTGCCATGCCCCCTTTGTCTTCAAATTTAGCCTCTCAAATTGACCCAATTTTGTCTGCAACATCAAGTGTCAGTCTCCCATCTTATGGATCTGTCTCTCTGCCTATTTTCTCCACACAATCCCAGGCCATGGTCTCAACAGCAATTACCATTGTATCCTCCTGTCCCTCCATATCCTCTCTCTCTGATGCTCTGTCCACCCAGTGTCAGCCCATGCTCTCTTCGCTTCAGCCATCCTCAACCCCTGTGATGGTTAACGGTTACAGTTCCTCTGTGCAGAAGGAGGCTACCACAGGACACACCATCTCCATCAACTTCTCCACGCCAAGGCCACCACTTGAGCCTCAACATCCACTGTTGCCTCAGGCATTACCCGGCCATGCCATCCTTACTGTGAAGGAAGTAGGGGGTCCCAATGTGGACCCTACACCTCACGTTCTGCTGGTCAACCGCCTGGGGCAGATCTTTGTGAAGAACCCAGAGAGCAACACTTTCCAGCTGCCCAGTCAGAGCTGTCCCTCTTATAACTGTGTCACACAGATAGCCAGCCTCCTTCAGAGCAATGCCTTGTCGGCCACCTTGGCAGCAGCTGGTACGATGTCCACCACAGCTCCAGGGTCTGCCATGCCAACTCATGTCCCTAGGCTAATCACACCTGTGGTTCAGAACCCAGCTACCATCACTCAACTGCTCACTCACAACAACAATGGGACAGTGGCACTAACTGCAGTCAAGAAACCAAGGAAAAACGCAAGAGGATCTGCCGATGGAGCTATACCAGAAATGAAGAAATCCAGAAAAAAGAAAGAACCATCTACCACTCCTAGAAAAAAGAAATCTACCAAGGCTACAGACATGTTTGAGTTTGCTGGGCAGGATGGGAATTCTAACATGACCAAGGCTGAGAGCGCCCAAGCCATCATAAACCAAGCCATGGCCAGCAACTACACCCCAAACCGTACTGGTCCACGCATTCTGAGCCCCTCCACATTCCGGAACAACCCTTCACTGAAATCTGTGGTCCTGCCCCCAGGACTACTTTTTGAACCCGAGCCTGCAGCTGCTGTACTGCCTGCTTCAACACCTTGCCCTCCTCGCACCCATGTCCGTATGAAGAGGGTGTCCTCTTTCTCAGATCGTGTTGGTGCAACAAAGAAGGCCAAGACGGACTTCCTAGAACCAGAGCTCCCTAGTGCTATGGAGGACCTGCCAGTACCCAAACCTAGCAGCGCGGCGGTCTCCAGCCGGGCTGGTGGTGTTCGCATTAAAACCCCAACAGTCAAAGGTGTTCTAGACCTGGACAAGCTGAAGGATGAGCATTTAAGTGACTCTGAAAGCACAAGGTGAGTATTTTGGAACATTCATGGCGGTGATGAAATAAGGATTGTGGCAAAGTACAAATGATATATATACTTAAAAATATAGGACACATCGACATGACAAACCCGTTTGAATAACTGTTTGTGCTCCAAACATCTGGGTTGTAAATGCCAACTATATGTCTTCATAAGAAACCAGGGCTGGGTCTTTTTAATTTCCAAATGGATGGCTTGGGCTACAAATTATTCAAAAATATCTGAATAGCTGAGGTTCCTAGAAATATTAAATTTGTTGTGCTCTGTGTTGCTCACAATGTATGGATTTTATTCTACATAGATGATAATAGGAAATTGCAAGGTATAGTACCTATAACACCATGTCAATCTTAATTGGTTGCTTTTATTAATGTCAGACTGAAGACAATTTTGGGGTTATAGGTTTAACATCCTCTACAACTATGTTAAATGCCATTGATAATATTTTTTCCCACCATTAGCACGTCACTCATGTTTCCGTTGTGGGCGTTTTTAGATTTTCTTTGTAAGTTTGTCTGGGTATTTTTTATCTCATGTTTCAATATTCTCCACTCTCTATTAGTCTGTCCCTTGCGTGATATGACAAATGGAACAGGACCTTTTAGTTCTGAAATAGAGAAGAATTTCCAGTGTTGTTACAGTGGTTACAACAGTAGGTTGTGGTTTTGATTCCCATGAACTGGTTTTGAAAAAAGTATGAAAATATATGCATTCACTTCAGTAAATCACTCTGGATAAGAGCGTTTACTGAATCACTTTAGTTATACTGTGGATTGAAAGGATCCATCTATGTATTTCCTAGTATTCAGGATGATCTAGATTTGTCGTCACTGCAATCTTGTCTTAACCTTTTTTGTGTCTCAGATACAGATAATGTTATTTAGTGTGCCCTATGAATTTCAGAGTGTTATATTTTCTTAACAGACCAGGACCTTGGGACCGCCTCTCAATACCTCGTGGAGGGGGGGACTTGGGGAAACAACAGAACTGGGACACTGTGGGCCGCAGTGCCCTGACTGACTGGAACAAATACTCAGGTAATGGTTTCATATATTGGCTGTGGAAAGTATTCAGGCCCATATACTTTTTCCATGTTTTTTTGTGTTTAACTCAGAATTTATAATTGCTTTTTTTGCCTTTTATCTACACACCTCATAATGACAAAGTCAAAATAAATGTAGAGATATGTGTGGCAAAAAACTCCTAACTCATTTACATTAGTATTCTGACCGTTTTATTATTTATTTTAGTTATCATGCTCTGTACTTTGTCTAAGCCCCTTTGGCAGTGAACACAACTTTTTTTTTTTGTTATACCTCTTCCAGCTTTGCACATTTGTCAGTTTCTCCCATTCATCCTTGTACATCCTCTCAAGCTCTGTCAGATTGGATGGGGAGTGTCAGTAAACTGCGACCTTCAGGTTTCCCCACAGATATTCAAGTGGGTTCACGTCTGAGCTTTGTCTGGGCCAGTCAAGGACATTCACAAACTTGTCACTCCAGTGTTTTCTTGGCTGTGATTTGGGTCGTTGTCGGGCTGAAAGATTAATCTTCCCCCAAGTCTGAGGTCCTGTGATTCTTCAAGGACCTCTCAGTATTTTGGTCCGTTCATCCTTCCCTCCTTCCTGAGCAGTCTCCCTGTTCCTGCCGCCTAGAAAGCCTCTCAATAAAATTATTGCTCCCATCACCAGTCTTCACCATAAGATGGTATAAGCCAAGTGAAGAGAAGTTCCTTGTTTTCACCAGACTTAGCACTTGGTATTTAGTCATTATAGTTCAATATTGGCCCTTATCAGACCAGAGTCTTTTTCATCATGTTCTCAGAGTCCTTTAACTGCTGTTTTGCAAACTCCAGGCAACATTACATGCCTTTTTACTCAGCTTTTTTCCGGCCTGATTTGAACAGCCTGATGGACTGCTGCATAGATGGTTTTCTGTCTGGCAGGTTCTCCCATCTCTACAAAGAAACTCTGAAGCACTTCTAGCCACTGGGTTCTAGGTCACCTCCCTGACCAAGGCCCTTCTGGCCAGGTTACTTTATATGGCTGTACAGCCAGCTCTAGGAAAAGTCTTGATGGTTCCCAGCTCTTCATTGTGGTCCTGGGAACTTTCAGGACTTTAGCAAGGTTTTTAACCTTTTGCCAGATGTATGCTTCAACACAATTCTATCTTGGATACAAGAACTACAGAGAGTTCCTTGGACTTCATGGCTTGCCTCAGTTGAACTCCAATCAAGTTTTCGAGCCATCTCAAGGATGATGAAAGGACACATCTTAGCATTATTCTGAGATTCAAGGTAAAGGTTGTGAATACTTATAGACATTAGATATTTCCGGGTGTTTTTCCACAATAAATTAGCACACACAGGGCTTGACAATAACGATGGCCCTGGGCCAGTGAAAAGTCAAGTCGGGACTAATAAAACTAGCAAGTCACTGTCCTGATCTGGCCACTGCTAAAAAAAATGGAGATTGAAAGAAATAATCACATTATAAACTCAACATTCTCCAGTTGTTTTGTAATCTGGCACACACACAAATAACTACCTTGCAGCTACTTTCGTGTGCTGTTGGCCAGTCAAGAGTTGAGGAGTGATGTGACGCGTGGCTGTCTGGTATTGTTTTTCAATAAAATATTTAAAAACTTGCGCAAGACACTTAATTGAAGAAGGCAGCTAAGGATAACTACGAGCTCAAACAAAAGCGAACATTTTTATCTCAGTGCAAAAAATAAATGTACCTGTTTCGACTTTGATGGAAATCAGATGCGCTGTGTCGTCTGTCGTAAGTTCCTGACTAGAGTGGACAAATGTGGGTCGTTTTACAAAGGCACTGACACCTTCTGCAAACAGTCCCTGACCAGCCATGCCAATAGCAAACTGCACCTGTTCTGCATGACAGACAAGCGGGTGGCTGACAATCCATCTTCAGGTCCCTTGGTCATACTGATCAGGAATTTTGTGCGATTGCATGACTTATAACAACCGCATACATAGACGGACCAGCCATTCGCCTTGTTCCCTGGGGATGAATGAGTTAGTGTTTTGTTTAAAATCAAATGTTTAGTTGACTTTTATCTTTTTATTCATTTTTATAATTAGAAATGTGATGAAAGAAATAAAAATATTTTTGTTTAAATATCCAGAATGCATTTCATAAAGGATGAAACATGTTAAGTTACATAAGTATTTGGTTATATATTGTAACACTGATAATTTACAACTTTTGTAAAGAAGGACAATAAAAATGTTTTTGGGGCCAGTAAGTTTCAAACCCACTGGCCCTGTTCGGCCCGTGGCAAAAAATGTTAACATTGAGCCCTGACAAATGCATTAACATTTTCACTTTCGCATTATGGGCTATTGTGTGTAGATTTATGGCAAAATAATATTTCATACATTTTTCAATCTATAACAACAAAATGTGGAGAAAATGATAGGGTCTGAATTCTTTCCAGAGGCACTATATGTACACTGTCAATCGAATGTTAACTAGATCATAACTAGTTATACTTTTTACATTAGTTCTCTATCCAAAACCCTTACATGAAAATATCCTGTGGTCTTTCCTTCCTGTCAGGTGCTGTTTCATGCTCAGATGATGAGCTGGCCCCCTCAGATGATGATGAGGATGAGTGCCCTCCCCACCAAGACCAGCCCCACCTCCGCTTTGAGATCAAAAGTGATGATGGCTTCAGTGTGGAGGCAGACAGCATTGAGGGTGAGATTTCATGGTGAAAAGGGCATATAAACCTCACCTGTTTGATCTTGGGTGGTCATATCAAAGAAATAAATTTCAGTTATCAAGGGTGGTGATTGCAGCCTTTACGTAGATGATCTCTACATTTTAGTCAAATAGAAATTGTCTCTCTTGACATTATTTAGACAGGTTTCAGTATTTTCTCACATTTGTGTGCATTGTTTCCATGCCCTCCACGCTTCCTTCCCTTCTTTCCTCCTCCCTCTCCCTAGTTGCATGGAAGGTGGTGATGGATGGTGTCCAGGAGGCACGAGCAGGGGCAAGGCTGAAGCAGTTGGCCTTCTCTGGGATGACTGGTGCCCGTATGCTCGGTCTGCTCCACGATGCAGTTGTTTTCCTTGTCGAGCAGCTCCAGGGGGCCCGACGCTGTCATGGCCATGCGTTCCGTTTCTTCAAACAGATCAGCCATGAGGACGACCTGCCGGTCAATCCCTCTGGCTGTGCCCGCTCCGAGGTGTACCTCAGGTCAGTGTCCCAATGTTTAGTCTACTGTACAAGGCCTCTGGGAGTTCTTAACAGATGTCCCGGAAGTTGTTTTGAAATCTGAGGAAATTTACCACTGTCTTACACATCTTATAAACATATACTGCTCCCGAAAAAATTAAGAGACCACTGCACTTTTTCTTTCCCTTTCCAAAAAGTTGAAAAGGAAGGTTTTGAGTGAGGAACAGAAGCTTTCAATTTGCAGTGATCTCTTAATTTTAACCCTTAGGTTCCTCACTCAAAACCTTCCTTTTCAACTTTTTGGAAAGGAAAGAAAAAGGTGCAGTGGTCTCTTAATTTTTTCCAGTGCTGTATTTCTTGGGAAAGACTCCGTTTTGTCAGAATTTTAACAGTGCATCTGGATTGAAATGCCTGGGAGTTTATTAATCCTATGTTTAATTTCTGACGACATTGGTAAAGCCATGGATGTTTATGGTTAAACATTGTCTGCCTTGTGGTTAGGAAAGATTGAGTCATAAGAGAGGAGGAGGAAACGTATAAAGCAGACCAGGAGACCAGGAATTCCACATTGGCAATTTGGACAGGACACACTAGATTAGAAGGGTTGTAGCGGCCAGGATGGGAGGGTCGGTAGAAACGTCAGGAAAAGTGGCGAATGGATAGGAAATGCATAACAATGCTAAAATATGATGAATTATTGGTGGAGTGGTGTGGTGTCTTCTTTGTCTCTGCAGAACTGCCTTTATTTCAGTAATAGTCTTTGTTGGGGGCGGCATTACCAAATCTTGACAAGACTATGTATTCCAGCTACTGCATTTCAACTACTGTGATTTTTGTCAGTGTTTATTATTCACTGACAAAAATCGCAGTATTCGCAGTTAATCATTCCCAGCTTTTTCATTCATTCTATATTGGTCCTTGTTTAGAGCCACACATTCTGCTAAATAGATATATTCTATTTTAAAAATACCTGGAATATTTTTTTCTTGACATATTTAAATATGTACGCACTATCATTTCTACATGGTATAAGCTCAGGTTCAGACCGGAAAATAAAAACTGCTATTATTAA
>JACXGI010002176.1:0-21440 GCA_016801175.1 Esox masquinongy
GTGGTCTGATTTCAATGAAAAATGGTGTCAAAAACGTGTTGGACAAAAGGCAAATTATTTCATTTTTCTGTTCACATTCATTGTGATGCCTTTTCTTACACAAATGTGCATTGTGTTTGCACAGAACATTTGTATTGGGAGTATCACTCCGTATGGTTGTGTTATGGTCAGAATTCAATTATATATAGAAAAAATCTGAAAATTTTATGAAATTATTTACTTTATTGTGCATTTTTCCCTAAAACACTACCTTATAAGAACATTACCATGCATGCTTGTATTAATTGAGGTTCTTTGGAATCATTTGATGCCAAATACATGATGATCCATTTACATTACACTACGGACTACGAAAATTTTCTACGAAAATTATTTGTCAGCAAACGTACAAAATCAGCAGGGGGTCAAATATTTTTTTCCCTCACTGTATTTGGAAACAAGGTTGTAGAACAGTTAAGAGTTTGAATGTGGCTTTAGATTGTGAACATAGTCCAGTGAGTAACTGTGGGACTGCAAGTACTATGAGAAGGGCCAGATAAAAAGAGTGCATGATGCGTGGTGCTTAACAGGAACTGACCTTTTAGTCTGGACAAACTGTGCATCAAGTATGTCGACAGAAACAAGCCTTTAGAAGTTAATGTTAACTATACAACACCATTATTTTTAATGTTGCCTTTTTTATGACACCTTGAATTTGACGAGTCCCTTAACCAGGGAAGGTCAGAACCATTCCAAATGGCCAGTGAGCCAGACATGAGGTTAGTGGAGGTTGTCTGGCAAGTGGGCCTCCAGTTCCTAAACTGTAGTTTCTGTGGTCCATCAGCATCACAGACATGCGATTATCTCCCCTCAAACGAGCAATGGCAGATTGGATTCACAGTTCACTTTTCAATTTCATTGGACAAGTGAAATTCACAATTCTATGTTTTCAGTATCCAAAAGTACAGCTTTTGTAAGCTGGTCGACTGAAAGTGAAAACAATTCACTGTGTTGTAATTCAACTAATGTCTGCTAGTGAGGACCAAATTTAGAATATCACCTGTAATTTATATTAATAAGGAATCTGGTTGCAGCAGCTATGAAGTGCTCTTGTGACAAGAATATATTATGTGTGTGATTGTAATGTTCTGGGCCCTGTTCACTGCACTGTAAGTCCATGCGGTTGGGTGAGGCGGCATCATGTTATGGGGATGCTTTTCATAGGCAGGGACTGCAAGCCTATTTTTTCTTTGTTTTTACCTGGTTTTTGTCCCTTATGTCTTACTATTCTATTTGTGATTAAGGCCTATCTTCATCACAGCATCTCCCAACGAGGTAAGGCGAGAATTTGATCATTAATCCTCAACAGTGCTTGTCAGTGCACTGCACTCCGCGGGACACCAGTGCTAATCCACAAACAGGATTTGAACCCTGGTTTTACAATGAGGATAATTCTGTTTAGATTTAATGCGGCGCCATTCCACACCCCCCTCCCCTAAGTATTGACTCAGGAGGAAAGACTTCCAACCAACACTTCTAATTACCCTTTGTTTCACATCTAGTTAAAGTGCTTTATGAGCAGTCTGTAAAGAGGTGACATCTGTAAATTGAATCCAATTAATTTGGCAGTACAGGAAAGGGATGAACCATTTATTGACATGATTAAAAAAATGAACTGCTTTTTAAAATAAATTGGTTATTTTCTTTTCTGATTTGAGCCGCTAAAAAAATCCCTACACTATACAATTATATTTCATATTTTCAGCACAGCTTAATATTGTGAGTTTGACACCGAAATATATTTTCTAAAACAGGTTATGATGAGTTTAATCTACCCACAAAGGTGATGATTTAGTTGCAAAACAATCTTCTCTGACCCAAAGTTGAAACTGAACTGCAAATGCAAGTCAACTGAGATATGCCATGCATGAAAGGTTTACTATGTGTAAAAAAGAGGGCAGAGTATAAGGAAATGATGAAAATAGAACAGAACGTGATGCTGGGTAACTGAGATATGCAATGCATAAAAGGTTGCCTATGTGTGAATAAAAACTAATAGAATAGAAATGTCAAACAGGCTGAAAGTAGAAATGAATGGATTTGACTGAGATAACCACACTCCTAGTGTTCAGAAGCTGACGACCTTGTGCTCAATTAATGTCCTTGTGTTAAAAAAGAGTTGCAGCTGATAAACGTGTCTTGGTGTTATAATCTAACATGTATAATTTAAATACAGTTACAATGAAATTTTAAAAGTCTTCCCACATAAAAAGTGACAAAGGAAAGTGTTCCGTCACGTATCCAGATCACAAACACTTCTATAGTGTAGTGTCTCTATTAGCATATATAGGTGTGTACGTGTGTATATGCTTAAAAAGACTCACGAAAGAGCAGCATGCTGGCATTGGAGGATCCCAGTCTATTGAAGGCGAAGCAGGTGTAGTTGCCAAAGTGTTTATCTGTCACGTTGGTAAAGAGAAGCAGCGAACGTGTCTTCTCATTCTTGATCCTCAGAGTGTTATCACTTTCTACCGGCCTGTAATAGAGAGGGAAGACAGGAGAGTGGAAAGAGAGAGAGGAAAGAAAGGACCGAGAGGAGAGAGGGGAGAAAGAGAGGAAAGAGAGAGACGAAAGAAAGTGCAGAGAGAGGAGAAAGAGAGGAGAGAGGAGAGAGAGAACATTAAATCACACCTTTTAGTAGGAGCCATGTGTCTCCAGAGATCTCTAGATATCTCTTTTTCTGACACTAGCTCATCTGGCAATTCTAAATGTCCAACTCTAATATAATTTCAATCTACCACTGGCGTGCCCCACTGTACTGTGATATCTACCCGTCCCTTTCTCTCTATTTCACTTTCTGTCCCTTCATTTACTATTTTCTTTCTCACCCTTTCTTTCCACTTTAGAATGACACTTTACATCTGAAAGGATTGGGTAAGGATTGGTATTCCAGAACACACTCCACATGTATCCTCAGAGGGCAAGTTTGAGCTATTAACATATTACTAATTTCCAATCCAATCATTACCTGTGTACAATGATATACATATACATGTACATATAAGTCAAAAGGAAGATTTTGAGTGAGGAACAGAAGGGTTAAAATTAAGAGACCACTGCAAATTGAACACTTCTCTTCCTCACTCAAAACACTCCTTTTTAATTTTTTTGGAAAGGAAAAAAAAAGGTGCAGTGGTTTCTTAAATTTTTCCGGAGCTGTATATTTATGAATGGGTGTGATAGCAATAACAAGGTCTTAGTATTACAGGAATCTGTCAGAGAAAGACCACTGAAGGTAAAACTCTTACCTGCGGTCGTCTCTGTACCACTCGAAGGAGGCCGTAGGGACTGCCATGGCCTCACAGCGCAAAATGGCTGTCTTGCCCAGGTGGGCTGGCATGTTCTTCACATCTGTGATCATGGGAGGGTCTAAACAAGGAAAGTGTAAAGAAAGAATCTTAAAGAAGTTCAGGATTTCTGAGAAGCAGCTAAGTCGTCTTCAAGATTAAGGTTGCCACCACCTCTGTTGTCTTTTTTAAACATAGCTGTTTATGTTTTTTATCATAATTTGTATGGTCTTCTTTCCGGAATTAAATGTTGCCAATTAAAACAGGTAATTAGATTGCACTTAGTACTAAACCTGTGGTTGTTTCACATAGTTCTTTAAAAATGTATGCACTTACAGTGAGTTGCTCTGGATAAGAACATCTGCTAAATGACTAAAATGTAAATGCAAAAAAATAAGAAATTTTGAGGTTGATAAAGTGGACCAACACCTATGCAATCAGTTACAGAACTGATTCTATCAGCCATTTTTACACATCCTGTCATAATGGGATGTTGTAACGTAATGCCCGTGTGGCATTTGTGTGTCTTTCAGGGATGCTCACAGTTGACGACGACTTTGACCTTGCGGATGTCAGGCTGGGCCACTCCATTGTTGGTGACACACTCAAACTCTTCCGCCTGATGCCGCTTGATCTCTGTGATGTCCAGGAACTCCCCTTCGCTCATAAGGCCGTCTGATTGGACAGGACATTGGTCAAAGGTTACCGTTCACAGTGACAGGCCACTAGTAGATTAGAATCCTTTTTGAGATACGAATGCTTATGATTGGAGGAGCAGGGAAGCTAATCCTAGATCTGTGCAACTTAGTGGAATGGCTAGGATGTCACTGAGCACCACAGCCATAAAGCACTCAAGGTAAGGCCAAACTGGGGCTTGATAATAATGTGACATCAATACTTCACAAAGCCTCTAGATAAATAAATGGGTTTATTTTTAAAACCTTGGCCCAACTGAAGTCACTAGCGGGAAACCGTGTGCGTCACAATGCAATAAGAAAATGTGGCTGTTATTTGGTGTCGAAAAAAACTCCCTTGTGCACTGAAAAGAGAATTCGTTTGCCTTGCACTTTGGCAGCCCTCGTTTTCCTCTGGCGAGGCGACGCAGACAACATCAAAAATCTCTACAGAGTTGAGGAGACATGGAGGCGAGGAAGATATTGATTTTATGCGTGCAAGGAGAGGGATGCAGAGGTGTTATAAGGACAGCAACATAGAATAAACCTTTAGGGAATGTTCAAGGAATGTTGGGGATATGTTGCCGCACTGTGTCTCCACAGAAACAGCTGTCTGTCAGGCAGCCTCCAAGCTCCAACACCAGCTTGTCTCCTTTCTTCTCCATTAAAGAAGTCAGGCTGCGGAACACGGAATCACACATAATCTGGCCGCTAACAAGGAAATCCGCTACTTATTGCTGTTCAGTTTTCCTTTAATAAAAATCACCAAAAGCCAGTCAGACAGTAGACCAATGGGTCCCACACACACACACCACGCAGACACACACACACACGCAGAAACACACACACACACGCAGACACACACACAAACACACGTATGTCTTCACTCGCATAAACACACACACGTTCACTAAATAGCAGCTAAAATTCCTGTCAGAGATTAGCGCAGAGGTTCTAATTGAAGATTATACTGGAGGATTATTAGCCACGGCTACTGAGCTTTGCGGCTGCTGCAGAGACGGTACAGTTGCTGCTCTGTGCCGCCTGCCACCCTGTAGCGAACGGTGCCGTGGCACGTTGGGGGTTTACAGCAATGTTATTCACTCATTCTATTAGCCTAATAAATATGGCTCCCCTGTGACATCTCGGTCCACGCTGGCTGAGCAGCACCCGACACTGCCTGCAGGGAAGAAGGGAAGCAAAGGCAAGGAAAGAAGACAGACTTCCGAATCACTAAAAGAACGGCTAAAAAAAATTTAAGAGACTGGCCTAATGTATTTTAGACAGATTCGTGGAAGGAAAGAGAGAAGGAGAGACAGAAAGAGAGATGGCCAGAAAAAAAGCTAGAAAGACTGGTCAAAATCCAAATGAAAAGAATAAAGACCCCCGGGCAGGTTATTTCATGTGAAGTTGACAGGGTGTCTTGTGTTTAAGTCGATGTGTGTTGTAACATGTTTAGTAGCTGTGTCATTTAATAACCATGCAGGTGTTTATCCAGTTGGGAACAGCACCTTCCAAGAACCTATCCTCCACTGCTCACATTGTTTTTCTGACATGATTTTCTTGTAGCTGTGTCATTAAATAAATATTTGTGTCTCTGTCATTTAGTGTGTTTCAAAGATATTGTTTTGTTTAACGTTTATTGTGTGTCTGGCATGAGTCATCAGAGCCATGTAGCAAGTTTATATTTTTGTGGCTGTTTCATTTAACAACTTTTTGTGGCTGTGCCATTTACCATGTTTTTGTGGCTGTGTCATGTAAGAGATTTTATTTGTGGCTGTGTCATGTAAGAGGCTTTTTCCCTGCTGAGCTCTGTTGCGGACATCTTGGCTTTTGTCCAAGTACTCCTCGAGAAAAGTCATTTCATTTTTTCAACAATTTGATTGTTTGCCTTGCGGTTGTTTCGACTTGCCACATTGGAATTGATGGAGTACCACCATGAAAAAGGGGGGGGGGGGGTTCCTGGCAGTGCGCGATGGTTTAGGGTGTGCCCTCCAAGGACCTGACCCTTGTTCTGACTGCACTCTGGGCACCACAAAGCCTGGACTCTGTGACTTTTAAACTGTGCTACTCCTGCCCCTGGCCCCAGCCAGACATTGGTCATTTACACACGTTGTTGTTCCATCCCTCCTGAACTACCTTGATGGTTCCAAGCTGACCTTATTCCCAAAAGCAACATTTGCGTCCAAGGTCATGGCTAGGATCTAGCAGGGCTTGAAGTTTGAACTTTTCTTTTCTGCTGCTCCATATTGCATCTGAGGACCAGCACAGTCTACACATGCCTTTAGAGTCGCGGAGATAAGTATACCTGATTCAATGGAAACAGGTTTAGTCTGAAAATTTGATTGAGCTGAAAAAAAACATATAAGGCTATTCTGTTTAAACAAGAGCATTTGCGCCTGTCATGACTATTATTGCTTGCAATTTCTTGAGGCGAATTTAGAGAGGAATCTCATGTTTAGCAGCACTTTGGCTTTCCAGCAGACCACAAAGGTGGTGAACCGTGTTGAGTAATAATAATTATGTTCATTTAAAGAATATACTAAATGTTAGTATTCTTGATTGTGATTTTATCAGACATTATATGGCTCACATTATTCCTGGGTTGGTGTTGCATCTTTTGACAAATAAACAAAAAAAATGATCTTCTGTAATTATCAATACCTTCTTGGGCTGTACCAAAACTGTACTGAACCACGACCCTCGAACTGCAATACATGTGCGAACTGCAATACATGAGATGGAATCAGTGAGAGATGAAGTGGGCAGGAGCAGGACAAGGAGTAGAATGAGGATTAGGACAAGGAGTACAATGAGGATCAGGACTATGAGTAGAATGAGGATCAGGAATATGAGTAGAATGAGGATCAGGACTAGGAGTAGAATGAGGATTAGGACTATGAGTAGAATGAGGATCAGGACTATGAGTAGAATGAGGATCAGGACTATGAGTAGAATGAGGATCAGGACTATGAGTAGAATGAGGATCAGGACTAGGAGTAGAACTAAGAACAGGGCTGGGAGTATAACTAGGAACAGGATGAGGAGTAGTTTGAGGAACAGGATTAGGAGTAGGACTAGGAGTAGGACTGGAATTACTACTAGGAACAGGACTAGGAGTAGATTGAGTAATATGACAAGGAGTATAACTAGGAACAGGATGATGAGAAGTTTGAAGAACAGGATTAGGAGTAGATTGAGTAACAGGACTAGGAACAGGACGAGGAGTAGATTGAGTAACAGGACTAGGACTATGAGTGACTAATGAATGACCAGGGCAGAGATGCCAATATTGGGCCACCACACCAGGTGCAGGGGTCTGTCCCCCTCCCATCCATCCACCCTGTCCCACCCCCCACTGCAGTGTCTGAATAGAGAGGCCGTTGAAGGTGTGTCCTGACCCAGTACACCCAGTCAGTTCACCTCTCTCCCCCCATTCCTTTGTCTTCCAACCACTGCAGTGTCTGAATAAGGGACAGATGGTTCACAGCCTCTCAGTGTTTCTCTACGCTCTTCATTCCCTCTCCCTCCCTCACTCCCTTCCACTCCCGACCACCAATCCCCCCAGCAGACCGTGGTTTCGCTGCAGTGACTCCCACAGAATAACAATGCAGCTCTATCTCACACTGCAAACTGAATGGGTGTGTGGGGGAGAGTAAGGGTGGGTGTTGTGCTGCTGACAAGGGAGAAATGGTGTAGGTCTGCAGACAAACACGACAGCATGGGACTGTTATGTTCTTTAAGGGTGTGGTGTGTGTGTGCGTGTGTGTGTGTGTGTGTCTGTGTGTGTGTGTGGGGGGGGGGGTGGAGCTATGGAGCTGCACTCCTAATGACTTCAAAGCTGTTGCACTGCCGGTAGAACACAGCGCTAAAGCTAGCCGACACCTAGCAGGGTAACTTCAACATGCATTCCACAAGAGGCATCAACATCAAATCAATTATGTAAAATCCCACCGTAGACGCTGCCAGAAGTGGTAATGGGAATCATTTCATGAACAAATCTAAATGAATATGACTTTGCGTATTAGGCCTTTTATCATTTTACCATCCGGCAACCAATGAGATTTATTTGGATGATGATGGAAGATATAAATAGTGCTCTAATGACAAACATTGTTATTAGCATTGCTGCCACGGTGACGGCAGCGGGGACAGTGGGGTCGGTGACAGATGCTGATGATTGGGGCTGGCGCGCGTTATTCCCAGATAATTAGAGGCTGGTGTGATGTGTTTGCGTGGTGGAAATGGGATCAAGGTCAGGGGGACGCGCATGGGATAAATACAAGGACTGGGATGAGAGACTGACGGGAAACAAGGGAAGGAGCTGCGGAGAGGGACAGCATCAGGAGGTGGGGTACAGGGAATGGGATAGGGCAGCCCACCAGGGAAAGAGACCAATGGACTGGCTGTTAGGACGGTTGTCTTACATTTGTTATCCTTCCAGGTGACGGTGGGTTCGGGTCGTCCCACCGCCAAGCAAAAGAGGTTGACGTTGCCACCCTCGTTCACTGACACGTCCTGGGAGATGTTGACAATCCTGGCTGGGACTGGAAGACAAAAAGTTGTTTTTCAGGAACAGTAAGGAACGGACAAAAATAGGCTGCCATCTCTCCCCTCACTGTGTACACTTGCAAAACCAACATGGCATTAAAATGACAAGTACCCTAGCAGGGAGCAACAAAAACGAAATCCTACTAATGACAAAAAATAGAGATCTCTGACTACAATCAGGAAAACAGATCTAGAAAATGTTCTCTTTGCTTTAGTGTAGAATTTACTAATGGGAAAGAACCTCCTAGAACTCCCTCTTTTACTTGATGCTTTGTTTGTTGCTTTTTTACAGAACAACCACCATCAAATGCTTGTTTCGCTCTAAATTGCAATTCCAGAGCAGGCACTATGCTTATAGTTAGATAGATAACTAGATGGCCCTTGAATTTAAATGGCCCATTATCGTTGCTTTTAATGAGCTTGGCCATGAGAGCACTTTTCTGCGAGGTATCCAACCGCAGGATTCAGATCTTTACTATCTGTCCTGGAAAATATACACCACCATAAAGCAGAGATTGGAGGCGCCACTAGCCCGCCAAGGCCGTCCATGTTTGATGCAGTTACTTGGGTGTTTAATTATTTCGTATGATATTGCAGCTAGGACTGAAATTGGAGCAGACTTGAAATCAAGAAAATACGGTCATCTGTGAGCCCAGCCTTAGCCCTGCGGATAAACGCCTTGGCTGCTGCACTGTGTGAACACTGCTCCAACATTTGATAGCGAATGCTATAATATTAATGCTACAAGTAATAGAACTCTATATAATATAATACAATAGACACAATTGACTAGACGCTTTTATCCAAAGCGACATACAGGGGACACATTTGATGTGTGTGTGGTCCCAGGCAATGGTGCCTGAACTCTGCCTATACATACACACACGCATGCATGGACACACAATCAGTCTCCTTCTGAACCTGCCCATCTCGCTCACTCTCTTTATCAACGCAGCAGCATGTTGTGAGTGTGTGTGTGTGTATGTGTACGCCCTGGCTGGTTGATGTACTGTAAACCACAATATTTATTTCATTTTTATTCTGCCCGTCTTGTAATTCCGTGATATGCCAGTACACAAGGTAGAATGTACATAACAATTGACACATGCAAGGGAAAAAAGGTCTGCAATCCCTCAGCCGAGCGGCTGGGCGCCAATAAATCATGTCACTCAGAATCAGTCAAACTCTCACTCACTCCGCTGTTGCCTAGACGACAGACCCAGCCCTGGTCCTACACTGTCAATTATCAGGCGGTTGGACAGCCCCCTGTACAGCCGCCCCCTGCTGCCATACCCACTTACCCTAGAATGTAGCCACTTCACACAGTGCTGAGGTAAGCCTGCATTAGCGCTAATATATGGACTGGGGGCACTCTTATTTAAGGACTCAGTTAGCTGTTTAGTTCCGTCCCTGGTCTACATCAATGGCACTAACAAAGGCCCAAGGTCACTTAGCATTTGTTTTGAGTAAAGTAAAATAAAAGTAGGTGTTAATTATTGCTGGATTGAAACCATTAAGTAAATGACTCTTCCAACAAATTATGCTTAAATTGGTACATGCTGATTAAAGTGAACTCTTAGAAAAGATGTGTTAAAAGTAACAACACCTGTCGTTTCAAAGTGATCACGGATGTGTTTAAAAAGAACCCAACATGTGGCGGTATTAACACATCTGTTCTAAAACTATTTCCATCGGTCTAGTTAACCGTAGCTAGGTGCTGAGGCATGAATATTTTATATTGTACATTCAAACTGATGTAATGTAGTGTAATGTGTCTTATTCAGATCCAGTGTTCGGGGGATGGTGAAGGTTTGGCAGGCTGCACAACAGATGGGTTATAAACACCACATGGTGTGTTACTTTTAGCACTTGATATCTTTTCTAAGGGTCTATTCAGAACACAACAATTGTCATGACAACAATTTAATTTAAATTCCATTTGCATAATATGTAAATAAAAAATGTTTCAGCGTCTTGACCTGTCAAAATATTGTGTCTTCAGGGCAACAGGGCTAGACAGTTTGCCAGCTTTCTTGTTTGTTTAAAATGTAGTTATTGTCATGAATGAAAGTTAATAGAACAACAAGTGATGGTCATTTTGCATTCAAGTCAACCTTAAAAATGACAGCAGTTTCATTGTTTTCGGGCCAAAGCAAACATACAGTGGATATAAAACATCTACACACCCCTGTTAAAATGCCAGGTTTTTGTGATGTAAAAGAATGAGACAAAGATAAATCATGTCAGACCTTTTTCCAATTCTAATGTGACCTATAATGTGAACAATTCAATTGAAAAACAAACTGAAATCTTCGAGGGGGAAAAATGAAAAAAATGAAAAAAATAAAAACCTTACAATAACCTGGTTGCATATGTTTCCCGACATTTTCTTAGTTGCATCTCAGAGCAAAAGCCATGGTCCGCAGAGAGCTTCCAAAGCTTCAGAGGGATCTCATTGTTGAAAGATATCAGTCAGGAAAAGGGTACAAAAGAATTTTCAAAGCATTAGCTACACCATGGAACACAGTGAAGACAGTCATCATCAAGTGGAGAAAATATGGCACAACAGAGACATTACCAAGAACTGGATGTCCCTCCAAAATGTATGAAAAGACGAGAAGAAAACTGGTCAGGGAGGCTTCCAAGAGGCCTACAGCAACATTAAACGAACTGCAGGAATTTCTGGCAAGTACTGGCTGTGTGCTACACGTGACAACAATCTCCCGTATTCTTCATATGAATGGGCTATGGGTTAGTGTGGCAAGACGGAAGACTTTTCTTACAAAGAAAAACATCCAAGCCCGGCTGAAGTTTGCAAAAACAAACATCAAGTCCCCCAAAAGCACGTGGGAAAATGTGTTATTGTCTGATGATACCAAGGTTGAACTTTTTGGCCATAATTCCAAAAGGTATGTTTGGCGCAAAAACAACACTGCACATCATCCAAAGAACACCATACCCACAGTGAAGCATGGTGGTGGAGGCATCATGCTTTGGGGATGTTTTTCTTCAGCTGGAACTGATGGCTTAGTCAGGGTGGAGGGAATTATGAACAGTTCCAAATACCAGGCAATTTTGGCACAAAACCTTCAAGCGTCCGTTAGAAAGCTGAAGATGAAGAGGAAGTTCACCTTTCAGCATGACAACAACCCAAAGTACACATCCAAATCCACAAAAGCATGGCTTCACCAGAAGAAGATTAATGTTTTGGAATGGCCCAGCCAGAGCCCAGACCTGAATCCAATTGAACATCTGTGGGGTGATCTGAAGAGGGCTGTGCACAGGAGATGTCTTCGCAATCTGACAGATTTGGAGCGCTTTTGCAAAGAAGAGTGGGCAAATATTGCCACGTCAAGATGTGCCATGCTAATAGACTCCTACCCAAAAAGACTGAGTGCTATAATAAAATCAAAAGGTGCCTCAACAAAGTATTAGTTTAAGGGTGTGCACACTTATGCAACCAGGTTATTGTGAGTTTTTTATTTTTCCCCCTCAAAGATTTCAGTTTGTTTTTCAGTTGAATTGTTCACGTTATAGGTCACATTAAAGGTGGAAAAAGTTCTGACATGATTTATCTTTGTCTCATTCTTTTACATCACAAGAACCTGGCATTTTAACAGGGATGTGTATACTTTTTATATCCACTGCAAATGTTCCAATTGTAATGATCTAAGTGAAACTATGTTCATTGCTACTGTACAGTGTTTTATGAATTAATAGCCTGAAGTTTGAAAATCATGGGAATTAGCCTGCCTATAGCATAGCTGAGCCAGCCAGTCCAAGTTATTATTAAACAAAAGGGTTTTGATAACCAGTGTAGCACACATAACACAAAAGCTAGCTAGCTGTTGGTGAGTTAACTAAAATGAGTTTTCAAAAATTCTCCTACAGCTGCTACAATGTACACAGCTTAGAAAATCAGGCCGACTGGTAGGCAGACTATTGTAAAATAATTTTCGGCGAGTATGATTAACATTTTTGAGGCAAACAGTTTGTGTCATGGAGAGCCTCCTCTTACTAAATATCTCTGCTACTTGTCTCTGCTACTTGGGAAACTTCCTGTGACCTTCAACATCACCACTCATATTATGAGCAACACAGTCGTATTTTGACCTCATTAATGCCAAGGAGTACATAGAAGCGTCCCACGCTACCTTGGAAGTTGAGGGGCGAAAATTTCCATTTTCACATTATATAAAAATGTATATCAGACGCAAATGTTGGTACAACATCTAAATAAAACTATCATAATGTAAGAGTGGTCTGAGAATGTACAGGTGTGAAGTGATACCTTAAAGCATAGCAAACTGAACAGCTAATTCACCCAAATGATAAACAATTACGTTTGTTTCATTACTCTGAATGCAGTCTTTGGGCAAAGACAGAACATCCCATGATTTGTAAATATCTACCAAATTAGAATGTTTCACACAAACATCATAGATCCACACAGCTAATGTCCGACAACACTGTGATGATTTGAGAATGTGATGGACATGCAAATATTTGTTCTTCCCAAACCTCCCCCTTCCCGCTCAGGTCCTCGGAGGCTCACCCTGGATGATGAGGTAGACGTGGGCTATGCGGGGCTTGTTGCTGGCCTGGAAGCTGCAGGTGTACAGCCCCTCGTCAGCCACCTCCACCTTCTCAATCTGGATGGAGAAGTCACTAGCATTACTGTTGATCAGGGACACCCGTCTGTCCAGCGACCACTTGTCCGTTCCCGCAAACAGGATGTTGGAGCGGTTCAACCAAGCCTTGTGGGTCACTTCCTCGTCAATCTTACACCTTAGAGAGGAACAAAATGCACATTCTGAGGGGAGTTTACGTGCTAATGTATGAACAAATATAGTAACATAGTTTAGTGAAAGGGTTTCGAGTTGGGACATCTAGCATGAGATAAATGGAATATGAGTACAGTACTGTCTTTCACCACTAGATGTCTGTACAAGCTTCAGCTGGGGACCTAGGCCTGGAAAGGATGGGCCATAGTGGTCACGTTTAATTGATGTAGCCAGGGTAGAACATATCTATGAGCTAGATCATACGGCCTCCAAAGGACAGGTCTCAGATGTGCCCCTGACACTGCATTACCTTACATCACCCATCCACTGGACAGGGAAGCCTGGAGGTATCAAAGGGCCTCATCTGGTAACTGAAGGAGCCTGTGGCAGTCAATGCGTCTAGGGCAAGGCAATATGAGGTGACAGTGATGGCAAGACGAATCGGAATGCCCCCTGACAGCGGGTGTAATGGTTCAAATGTTGATTGATGAATGCCTCAAAGGCCAGGATATTGACAAAGTGGCTGCTTATTTTAAACACATATATATATATATATATATATAATCTAGTCGGGGTCTAGATCATGGAGTTTCCACTAACAGTGACTTGGCAATTAAGTCAACCCGATGCCATGTGAAATATCAACATTTGGAACACATTATTATTAGGTGCAGATGAATAATCAGAATTACCTCAGAATGACACTATCTCCTTCCAGGACTGTAATGTTGTCGGGCAGGTGGCCGAATTCGACTCCGTGCACACTTCGCCCTGCCAAGGAAAACGAGAGGGGAAGAGGGAGAATCGTGAGCATAATGTTGTTATAACAACAACAGACGGTCCGTTCGCTTTCTCAATTCCCCAATCCCCTAATCGCCGTCCCAGACTCCTCTGTGCTCAGTATCACATTGATCCAGATCAGCCCGGGTGACTTTGGAGGTTTACATAGTTATTTGTGAAGGAAAATCATACATATACAAAGAAAGGTGTTGTAGCGTCTGGACTGACCCGTCGTATTATTCAAATAAATATTTGGTTTTGCCCTGTGTGTGTCTCTCACTGAACAGTGTTGATAATGAGCAGAGGGGAAGAGGAGGTTTCACGCAGAGGTGTCAGAGCGTGAAATGAGGGGACAGCAACGGCTACAGGAAAGAATTGGCGAGTAAAACTCACCATGCCTACAAATCACACGCATGCACACACACACACACACACACACACACACACACACACACACACACACATAAACACACAAACACACACACTCACACATTAAACTAAATGGAAAACTGGGCTTGATGTGCAGGGGTTGACACACATTCAGACAGAAAAAAATTAATAAATAAGATAACTACTGAAGCGATTATATACAGCACTCTTGAATCTTCCCCTTCTTGAATTTTTCAGAAATGTGCATCAACTGACCCTGTGAACAGTGCTATCTTAGCAGTGACGTACTGAGGCAAGTGCTCGGCATGACGCCAGCTCAGTCCCTGCCAAATGTCAGCATGCGCCTCAAGTCTACCCATACGATGCCCATATTAGAATGTCCTCCTTGTACGTCTCCCGCCAATCTGCTCCATCTCTCCCTTCCCAACGTGTCCTTAATATCTCTGTGCTGCTGTCGTCGCCTTGCCTCCAAGGCTTAATAACCTGTGACTTATGAGAAGAAACGCAGTGCAGTCAAGAGCCAGAGGTTTGTCTGGTTAACATTCACGTTTAAGTCATTTTGCTGGCGCCCTTATCAAGAGTGACTTACAGTCATGAATACAAATATTTGTCATCCTTTTTTCGTATACTCACTCTCTGTGGGAATCAAATTCGCAACCCTGCCGTTGCAAGTGTCATGCTCTACGAGCTACAGGGGACATGAACACAAATTGGTAGGCTGTAGCCAATATGCAGTAAGCTTGCCAATTTTTCCAGAGTCCAAACTAAATACTTACTAATACATATGTGCGTGTTTGTGTGTGTGTTTGTGTGTGCACAGCACATGGCCTGTAAGGAAAGAACTTATGGCTCCTTAAAAAATGGAGAGGGATGGAGAATGTGCCTTAAAATTTCCGGCTAAAAGCCATAATCACATTAGCGCGCTGCCTGCTGCTGCTGCTCCGCTAGGCTGGCCAAGAAACCCGAGCAGAAAGCAGACTGCTGCAGCACCACTGTGGCTGTCCCCTCACTGTGGCTGTCCCCTCACCGTGGCTTTCCCCTCACCATGGCTGTCCCCCCACCATGGCTGTCCCCTGACTGTGGCTGTCCCCCCACCATGGCTGTCCCCTCACCGTGGCTGTCCCCTCACTGTGGCTGTCCCCTCACCGTGGCTTTCCCCTCACCATGGCTGTCCCCCCACCATGGCTGTCCCCTGACTGTGGCTGTCCCCCCACCATGGCTGTCCCCTCACTGTGGCTGTCCCCTCACCGTGGCTGTCCCCCCATCGCATGTGACTGTTGTCAGTGTATAACCAGGACTGAGGAAAAGTCACCACGGCTAGTATTGAACTTCATACAGGCCTATCGTTATTGCATCATCTGTAGCTCTAAGCATGTTAATTGTTCTGTACTGTATGCTAGCTTTTATTTAGGCTAATTTAATTCAGCACCAGGGTTCGCTCAAGGGCAGGTGTGGAACATAAACGCGGATGTGCACACAGAATGAATGAAGTGAAACCTGAAAATAATGCTGCAAAGGTCACGCACCAGGGCAGGAGGGGGCTATTTCCCACTCAGTTCCCCTTTCTACAGCTCAGCTGGCACCCGTGCTTCTAAAATAAGTATCACACTGTCTCTACCCTTTCTTACTGCACACTGTCTTAACCAGCTCAACACAAATAGCTCAGATTCACCGTAACGCAACCCAAAGCCCAAACTAGTGTACACTCATAAAAACACACAAGCGGATTCAGTCATCAGACACAGCCCCCACCTCCACCCCCCCACCCCACTTACTTATTCATGCATACTAGCATAGACCCTGTCAGTCAGTCAAACTCAAAGTGTATCATGCATAAAGGCTGCAGATTTCACCTTGGCTCCGGGTTAAGGACAGCACAGCGGAGATGAGAAGCTAAAGGATAGAGAGAGAGTCTGTGCGTGTTTGTCTGCGGCGTATGAGTGTGTGTGGCGTGTGACGTGTGTCTCCGCGGTGGGTGTGTCTGGTGTGTCACCACTGGACAGTTGGATGTGCAGAGTCAGGCTCTTGTCAATTGAAATACTCCAGAGTGGGGCAGGGTGTGTAAGTGAGGATGGGACAGGGAGTCTCAGGATCGGCGACGACAGAGCGTGAAAACACCTGGGCGTCTGACAGCACACGTCCGCCACCCTTCAGCATTAATGACACAGAGAGAGAGACAGAGGTCGAGAGAGACAGGGGGGAGACAGAGAAAGAGAAAGCTTGAGGGAGACGGAGAGAGACAGACAGAAAGGGTGTGACAGCGATGAAGAGAGACAGGGAGAAAGACAAAGCCAGACAGAGGTCAAGAGAGACAAAGAAAGAAAGACAGAAGAAAGAAAGAGTGTGAGAGAGAGAGAGAGAGAGAGGAGAGGGAGAAACATGGAGGTAGAGAGAGGAGATGAAGAAATTGAGGGAAGGGAAAGTAAAAGCCAAAAACCAACAAACCGAGCTGTACGTTATGAACTGCGGGTAAACAGACAAACATCCCTGTGTAGTCGTGTTTGCACTGGGATAAGGCAATGCGCTGGTTTGCGCTCAGGTGCAGGATTGAAGATTCCTACATTGTGCATGAGAGCACCAGTGTGGCTCCATATTGAATTTCCCCCATCACGACATCTACCACAAATCGGAACAATCCTGGCTGTCTCTTGTCCTTGATGTGACCCAGCATTTTGGCATCCCAACAACAGGCGCCCCCCCATCCCCCCCACCGTGTTCACAGACCACAGCATGACAGTAGGTCCTTGCAGGAAATCAGGTCTAAAAGCCGAGCCTGAGGGCCAGATAGAGTATAATATTCCCTTTACCCAGTAAACAGTTCCCAACAGCATTCAGGGTTGAATATAGATACACAACATCCGTCACTGTAAACCATGGGTCAGTGTAATAATTCATATCTTTACCTTATACCCTTTTCTACCCTGTTCGTATTACTCAGTTTTTTTCTCTGGACTGGCGCAAACAGACTAAACAGTCAATCTAGCCTACAGTCCTCCGGGTCACTATCTCAAGACGCCCTCACTGTGACCTCTCCTGGAGTACTCCGCTGACTATGCTTCTTCAAACAGATACTGTGTAATCTAAATTTGATAAGGTTCGTCGAAGCAAGAAAATACCCTGCAGCAACAGTCAATGTGAATTATCACGTGGACTGTAATTAATGTACATTTTTGTAACAGGTTATCTGTTTTTTTTTGTTTTTGTTTTTTCAAATCAACTCCAAAACATCAAAATGCAAATGACATAATTCGGAAGCCTTTTTCAAGCTCAAACGCATTACGCGTTTGGCATTTCCCGCTTCGCAGTGAAACATTTCTGTAACAGGATGCTCAAATTAAGATCCGGCATTCGTGTGCCTCCAGCTGTCTCTGGCTCCAGTAGACATACATTACATGATCTGTATTCTCCTGACTTTTACATGCAGCCCTTTGTAATTGCGCTTGCTGCTGGAGCCAACTTATGAACTATCATCCTATTGAGACGCCAGTCAGAACATTAGCCTGTGGAGCATCTGGAACGCTGTTTGCACTCATTTGTACATTGATTTCCTGTTGCCCTTGACGATAAAATAAATAGAACATTTGGGGGGGGGGCGTTGAACGCGCGGGCGTCAAGGAGGATAACGTAGGAGCGGAAATAATGAATGGCATGACAATAATCCATTTAAAGGAAACTGCCTCTGAATGGGAGAGTAAAACTGCAAGGGAGACACAGCGAGGCGTATGAGCGAGAGTGCAGAACGCGAAAGAACAAAGACGTAGTCATTCCGACTCTGGCGAGGGGTTGTCCATGAAGTCAGTCGGTAAGAGTGTATGGAACGCAAAAGAACAAAGACGTAGTCATTCCGACTCTGGCGAGGGGTTGTCCATGAAGTCAGTCGGTAAGAGAGTGCATCAGTGGACGAAGCGACAGAAAAGATAGAGTTTGGAGACGGCACAGATAAGACAACACGCGCCGGAGACAAAGAGATATTGAGTAGCGGACGTATGGGAGGGAGGACGGAATAGGGGAGAGGGAGGAGAGAAGAGACGGACGAGAGGCACACCCGCATAATTAATGGCGGCATGCTGCAGCCAATTAAATATTTACAGAGGCACTTCCCTCTGACACCTTGATGATGAAGAGAGGCAGCCCAAGGATTATCAGATGGTGGGAGCCTGGGGCGAAAGGGGATTAAACATTACCCGCCAAATAGATCCCTTTTCTTCCCTGTCTGATCCCATTATCTCTAGCTCGTCCAACCCTTCCCAGTGCATCATCCCCTCAAAAGACCCCCCTCCCCGGCCAAAACCCAGCCACAATCGCCTCCTCACACCCCTGACAGCCAGGCAGGCTCCTAGTTACCTGTCCTGTGCCCCCACCCCACCCCACAAAAAAAGAAGCAACCCCGGTCGCATGTAAAGAGCTTTTTCCAAATCAATCCAGGCCTGCCCGTCCCCCCTTCCTGAACAAACCCAGTCCCTGCTTGTCCCGTTACTTAGCCTCCTCGCCCCACACGCCCTTGACAAGCGGCCTGGCCAGCCTCTGAGCCTGCCCCTGTCACTCCTCCAACATCTGTCAGGCCTTGTGTGATGAGAGCAGCAGCTAAGAGTGATGGGCAGCAGTGAACACCACCTGGACACCTCTCACATGGCACAGCAAGACGGATACAGGTAACCCGCTCCCCCAAATGAGTACAGGGGAAATGGATGTGGCCAGGATTTTAGCTGACAGGGAAATCTAAGAAATGCCAAGGAAGTTGTGGTGAATGGATTGTTTTCAATTTGTGCTGCATCATGTTTTCTCCTAGATGTTTATTTATTCTGAAACCTGCATCATTTAGCAGCGCCATTAGGGCTACAAATGAATACAAATGGCTGACGCGTGAAAACGTCTGACTCGTCGGGATGTAAGAGAGACATTGTTTGTAGCATATTCTTAGTTCCTTCATCTCCCTAAAATGTCAGTGGTCATTTCGATTAGAGATTCTAAAGGTCGGAGAAAGGTTGGTTCTCGAAACGCAATTCATCAAGAAAATATTTCAAAAACCTGTTACAGCAACGGCTGAAAAATCCAGAAAGACTGCAACCACCATCAAAACCTTCCGTCTGATTTTACTGTTAGATCACATGTACAGACCGTTTGCTGTCTAGCAGTGACATTCTGGCCTAAACCCTCTTTAGTCAAGTGCTGCATCCACACTTCTCCCCCTGCTCCCCGCACCCTGCCCTCCATCCATCCCTCTCCCTAATCCCTCACCACAAAACAGTCAATAGAGCACTGCAGAGTGCACACAGCCATACAGCGCTCAATCTGAAAGTTGTACGACTTCAATAGGCGGCCACAGATCTTTACCATTGAATCCTCCAGAGCTGCGGAGGAGAAAAGCAGAGCGTTAACTCCTGGAATGAAGCATCCCGAACGGTATTTTACCCCATTTTCCTTGGACCGGAGCCTAAAGCCCTTAGCACTCTGAAATCAATAGTGTTGTTAAACTGCTACTTCCCTCCCCCAGACAACCAAACACCCAGCACATTACTGCTTCATACAAGACCCCGTGGACTACTGTAAATATACCCCGAGCACAGGTGTAAATTGACAGATTTGGTAAGTCTGTGTTATCTGCACGTGAGTGGCCTAAAATAGTATTTCACACAATTTACTGTATGTGTTGCTGTAAAGTATGCTGTGTCTTTTGACAAGCAGTTAGAAATTCCCCAGGTCAGGAAGTTAAAGGTTTGCAAATTACAACATCGTTTTTTGGACTGGATGTGTGATACGTTGTCTATAATCTGTAAGTAAAATCACAATTATACCTCAGTCAGTCATGAAATTCCAAGTTTGAAAGGGAATCGTTTTGATTACATGGGGCACATCAGCACATGCATGACAGTACACCATATTTATGGATCCTTTTTGGCTCAACAGTGCCACTTTTACAACTAGTGGTCAACAGTTGCAAACTGCATCTTTAAATGAGTAATTCCCTATTTCACAACATGATTTAAGATGGATAAGATGCAAGTAATGAGTTAGGAAACATTTAAAGGTATGGTTGGATTTGAGTCAAACAACCATTACAATCTTTAAATTTCAGTGTGATTTAGCCATTATTATATGTATTTTCATTTTATTCAACCATTACCATTTAACTGGGTAAGATAACTGAGAACCATTTATCAGTTACAATGATGGCCTAGCCAAAGACATAACAATTGCAGGACATCACTAAGTTATGAAATAAACACAATCAAAAACATTGTGTACAACACAAATTAAGTGATATACGTACTGCATGTACAGATGAATATGGTACAGAAGTGCTCACCTAATACAGAGTAAGGAGGAAAGAAAAGGTCAAGTTTGAATCTTTTGCAAATTGTTCTACTCATTGGCAGAGAACTGAAAACAATGACGTCCAAATATGAGAAATAAATAAACCAAAAAGAAAAACTGTCCCGTATCCATATTATTTTTGGCTAGCAGAGGCAGAAGTTCCCTGAAATAGTGGTGGTTTAAAACATCATCAAAATAACAACAGCAAAAACATAAGGTTAAAGTATAGATTTTCCCATTTTATTTGTGGGTATTTGTGTACATATTGGTTTCAACTTAGAAATGACAACTAGAAAAGACAACCCTATTTCAAGGCACCAAAAGTATTTGGATAGTGTAGATGTGTCGCATGCAGGTTTGTCAGGCAGCATTGCATGCAATAATGCCTGACACCTGCAATCCATTGACCCCGCCATCCATTTGATATCTTCTCTGCCAGGCATGTACTGCAGCCATCTCATCTTAAGCAAATTAAAGACATGTTCAGCTGAATTTAAATCTGTAGATTGACTCAGCCACTGACACATTCACTTCAGTTTTTGGCTCTGATCAACTCCCTAGTTGCTATGGCAATGTTTTTGTGGTCAGTGTCTTGCTGTATGAATCGCCATCAAATAAGT